>JANHFX010024743.1:23012-36115 GCA_027560015.1 Chloroceryle amazona
ATTGTCTAGAGAGCGAGTCCAATGGGAAATGACATTGCAAAAGTCTTCTTGCCTTTTTAACAGAATTTGTGTTAGAACTTCAGACTCACATGAGAATCAGGTCCTCCCTACACCATCCAGGCCGTACGGAAGCGGTCGGCCTTGCAAAACGCGTATCTTGAAGTTAATAAGATGTAGAAGAGATCACAAAGAATATTTGTATGACTGTTACCAGGGTGTCCTGCTCTAATGTTACTACTCAACTTGTGCTTGTTTGCAGAAAGATGTTTTGAACCAACATATCAAAGAAACTCAGGATGTTGTAAAGACAAACTGCGAGCTTCTCAACACCCACGGCGAGGCAGACTTCCTGAAAGCGTAAGCACTTGCTGATAGATACTCTTGAATGTAAACAACAACTCTGACAGCTTTGAGCAAATTTATTTGGCTTTCACTTCGATTCACAGTTTGGTGGTCTAGCTCAGGAGAACCTTCTTTGAAGGTGAGCGCTCATTTTGATGTGACTTTTTCAGACTTCTGATCCGCTACACCAAGAAAATGCCTCAGGTATCTACTGATACCTTGCTTGAAATCGGAAAGAAAATGACAGCCGTGGGTACCAAGTGCTGCCAGCTCCCTGAAGACAGACGCCTTCCCTGTTCGGAGGGATATGTGAGTGCATTTGTTTATTCTCTCTGCCCCTCTTAGAGATTTATTTTGTTCTGTTTCTTCTGATGGTAAACTCCAGTGGTTTTTCATGACCCCCAAGCTATACATCTACCTAAGAGAATTCAAAGTCTGTTCATTTTTAGTGGGACCCGAGAACCTAAATAGCTGTCCGATGGCAGCCTGTGAAATTGTTAGCTGAGCTTTGCTCTCCCTCGCCAAGGAAAAGCAAGTCGGTTGGATCTGTGGCGGCTCGCAGTCAGAGAAGCTAAATAGTCTCTTAAAAAGCGCCGTACTTGCTGATTGTAGCCCAGTGGGCAGACCACTTACAGATTAAGAAAAGGCAGGCTCCATGAATGTCTATTTATCTTAACTTGTCACACCGTGCCATTTACAAACAGCTGTTTGCATCTGACAGCTTCCACTTCCAGCCATGCTCTTGTGACAGAAATATCACCTATTTCTTATCTTCCTGAAGACGGTGTAACTCATGCCGCTCCTCTTTTCCCTCTCTTCTCAGCTGAGCATTGTGATTCAGGATATGTGCAGGAGACAGGAGACCTCACCTGTCAATGACAACGTTTCCCACTGCTGCAGCGACTCCTATGCTAACAGAAGACCTTGTTTCACTGCCATGGGAGTAGATACCAAATACGTGCCCCCAGCATTTGACCCCGAGATGTTCAACTTTAATGACAAATTGTGCAGCGCTCCTCCTGCTGAACGGGAATTGGACCAGATGAAGTAAGAGGAAAGAAATACACCTTGTAGAAAGCCTTTTGCAGTGTAACGCTTTGGGGGTTGGCAGGGAGCAGAAGAAAGCTACAAACCCCCTATTTTGTCATCAGACTGGGACTTTGCTGGTGACAGAAAGAAAAACAGAGAGAACTGTGTGTTTGGCCCGAGCTGGTCTGTCCATAACATCATGTCTCTTGGAAGACATAAAATAGGCTGTGTTCTTCAAATGACACCAGTGTCGTAGCTGACCAGTTTCCTATAGGTCCACTGCCAGTGCAAACCTTAACACACACTTAACTAAGACAGAATAGAGATCATTTAATTTGTTGTTTTTTTTTCCCAGCTGTAACAGGGATAACAAAAAGCAAGCAGAGTCACGGTAGACTGGGAGTTTGGAGTCACAAACAGACACAGGCTCCTCTAGGCATGACACACACAAAAAAAATCCCTCCAAAATGAGCTGTACCTGCACAGAACAGTGTGTTTTACATTGGGAAATCAAACTACAACAGGTAGTGTTAACTGTGTCCCGTGGCTTTGTTTTCAGATTGCTCGTCAACCTCATTAAACGCAAGCCCCAGATGACAGAAGAACAAATCAAGACAATTTCTGGTGGTTTCACTGCCATGGTAGACAAGTGCTGCAAGCAACCCAATATTGAGGCGTGCTTTGGCGAAGAGGTATTTCATATCTCCTTTTTAAAAACAAGCAGCAAACAAAATCAAACCAAAAGACATAAACGCACTAGGAAACCATAGACTGTGAAAGTGGTTCTGCAGACTTCTGTGGCCACTTGTCCTTGTGCCCTTACAATCAATTTGCCTGAAGAGCAGGCATAATCAAGACACATCTCCTGACCGTACAAGTACGGTCACAGATTGTGCTCATCGAACAGTTGGGTGTGGAAAGGCTGTCTGGAGGAAATGCAGGCTGGGCATCTGCTCAAAGCACAGCTGACTTTAGGTTGGGTAAGGTTCTTCAGGGCCTTATCCAGAAGAGCTGAATATCTACAAGCCATAGCTGAAAAATATATGCGTGGAGGATCTAAACTCTATCTGTAGAATACCTAAACTTCCTTTTTTGCTACAGATTCTCACAGAACTCTGAAAGATGACAGGTGAAAGGAGCAGTTGGCTCAATCACCAGAGACACCGAGAAAATACAGAGATACAGATAGTGGGGGGAGTCCACCTGGTTACGCCCTATGAACAACCATTCTGGTTTTATCAGACCCGTAACCACACACATTCACTCTTCAACACTCGCTCGTCTCTGAAATAGCCACAGGAGAAGTTTATCTGTAGCCACGTTGCTGAACAAGCACAAAGCATTTGCACAAAGTGCAAATGACTGGTTCCAACTGCAACCTCATTATCCTTTGAGGCATAAAACCACATTGCTAATACCTTCACCTGCTTATTGATGGAATCCTTTGTTTAGAGCCAAAGTATTGCATAGGTAAACGTATTAGGGAGACTTAGGGGAAAAAAAGAAAAAGATTTTGTCCCTAATTCACTCTTGAAACTTATTTTCTACCTCTGCAAAATTGAGAATTACCCAACAGAGAGGAGCGCACAGGTTCTAAGGTTAGGAAGTACCATTAGAATTGTCCTCCAAACCCTAACACAGACCCAAGCTCAGTATGTAAACGTTGTACTCGGTATGTACTGCTCAAGCAGTACGTCTTGTGCTCTCCTGGCTTCTCTCTCAACCGTCCGTATTCCTTTTCCTAGGGTGCAGACCTTATAGTCCGGAGCAGAGACACGTTAGGAATTGGCGTTTAACACGGGGTAGGTAACAGCCCTAACTCAGCTACATGGGTTCATCTATCTCCTTACACCTCTCTGCCCACCCTTCCACCCGTTTAACTCCTTCAGCGCAAAACCCCCACCCTTTTCACCACCACAGGGTTGCTTTTTGTAACGGGTGCTTCTCCACCTGCCCTTACACAGCGTACGGGAAGTTGGAGTCCTGTTACTACGCTCCTGTTTCACACAATCCTTTCTGTTTCTCCACTCTAGGTTGCCAGTGGGGAAAGAAAAAAAAATTAATGAAGAAAAATACTTCTGTGTCCCTTCTCCCCCCCTTTACCTTTCTCCTTTGGTATTGAATATTTCATAAATTGTCACTGTTTTGTCAAACCACGTACTTTCCCAGAAATGTTTCGATTCTATTTGAAAAAAAAAAAACAAACACACCAAAAACCAAACAAACAACAAACAAACCCAAGGAATAATAAAGCTTTATAAAACTGCATCTGTCCTTGTCTGCTGGTGACTACCGTAAGGCAAGCTCCCTACGCACGTTGCCATAAATAGGCTATATGGGCAGAGATTCTATGGAGAAGGGGGTTGTTTTTTCCTGTTTTTTGCTCTCGAAAAGTGCTTATGAAAGAATATGAAAGGTGGCAAGATGTTTAGACAGAATTTAATACTCTGGTTCAATACAGACACCTTTTACGCTGTACTTCAGCAACAGTTACCTCCCAAGAGAGTGCTCAAAGGAACTGTTCAGTCTAAAAAAGGTGACAAGCAACCAGAAAAAAAACCAAAGATTTATTTTTTTTACATGAGCCACAAATCAAGTGTCTCTTTCCTTGCAACAGATTTGCCTTTACACACTTCTTTTCATGCCTTAAGTTGCTTTCAAAACACCCTTTGACTTGAGAGATGTCTCTTGAAAAACCCATCACCTAAATCATGCCCTTCAGTGCAGGAAGCTCCTAAGAGAGAACTTTTTCAGTTCCGTGCCACTAAAGCAGTGGGATTTTCTAGTACACATTTCCTTCCAGTCCATGGGCACAAACCCCCCAAATCTATTGGATCATTAGAAGAGCCCTTGCATAAGAAGGCATTTCATAAGGGCAGGTTTCATGGCCTTGAAACTCTTGGTGCCTGTAGTTCATGAACTGGGAATCGCCTCTAGAACCACAGAAGTACACTGAGAATGAAACATCCAGAGACACAGGAATCACTGGGCAGTAGCAGTTCAGCCCCTTTTCTCCCTATTTTAAGGCAGCACCAAGAGTCATTATAAAGACCATCCCCGCTAATTCACCATCCAAAAAGCCGACGACCATTCACTGCAGCTAAAACCAACCTGCTCCAGTACAGGATGGCCGTAGCTAATTAGGACAAGTTAAGCTTTTTCAAGGAGCAGCTTCAGTGAAGATTCTGAGGCACAGAAACCTACCCCTGCTACACAAAAGTTCTGCTCGCAGATTCCCAAGCTTTCAAGGTGACAGCCAGATGATCCAGGCGTTAGCAGAGCTCCTTTTCTCCGAGGCGATTAGAAGGCAAGCTCTTTGTTCTGCTGCCCCCGGGGTGAAAGGGAAAGGAGCCCCATCCATTTCCTTTTCTCCTTCGGTCTTTAATTCCTCCAGCTGACCACGCACCATCATCTGCACGCATCAGACTGCCCTCCCACCTTCCCCCAGCAACTTACTTTCTTCATCCCAGAATTATTCAACCACCTTCTCCTCTCCATACTCGGGATCGTAAAGGGTCAGTCACCTTATTTGTAAGCACAGTTCCTTCTCCCTTTTAAAAGAGCAGGTAATGGTCTTTAGGGGCGTCCCTAAAGGTTCTCTCATCTCCAGGCCTCTGAGCTGATAAATGTTGTGAAACCTTTTTCAAATGCATCAGATGAAAGATGTGCAATGCTTTTAAAGCATGCAGGGAAATCCACGAGGACATTTGGGTGTACATTCCTTTAACATAAACCTTTAGAACCTCTCTGACTGCCTAGAGATGTTCCGGAACCTCATGCTAAGGGTGTCCCCTTCCTTGCTACCTTTTGCGTTGGTGAGGAGAAAGCACATTTAGTAGTCAGTGCTGGGTGGTTTCTGATTGATGATTTATTTCTGGCTCTGCCCAAAGACTACGTGTGACTTTTCTGCCTGCTAGCACTAGTAAACTGCACTTCAACTGACAGAAAGCTACTGCCTGCCAGGATTACACGGCGTTATCCTTTGGTCGCAGCAGTGCCTCCTGCCAAACTGAACCGGGTGCAGGTACGGAACCTGATCCACCAGCACACTCTGTCTGTTCTGGGCTTCCCCGTGCACAAAAAACACCCTCCATTTCAATTTGCAAAGCACTAGGAATGTGCTATGGGAACTGTACCCCAGCTCAGGCGAAGCAACTGGAATTCTAAATGAAATTCTAACTTGGTAACGATTTGCAGGCCTGAGTGAACTGTGACAGCAGTTCTCACCCCTACCTCAGCCATTAACCGCTAGTCCAGAACAGTGTTCAGCAAATACGGTTCTTCACCACCGACACACACCCCCAATAAAGAGGGGAGGAGGAGAGCACAATTCTTAGATGAAGGCAAGTTATATTCCGCAGGAGGTGGATGCTGTTTATTTCCCCCAGTTTTGCTACATACAAAATCAATACAGATTTGCTTGAGATACAAAAAAACCCCCACGGTAGTATCATTGCTTTCCTTCTTGAGGTGACCTCACAAGCTTTGCGACGGTGCCAGTAACTGGTTTCAGTTAATTTTGCAGAAGTTCATAATGAACGTGAAGTGAAACAGCCTTATTTTCAGCATACCAGGATGCATACACTATGCTCACTATGCTAAATTAACATCATAGCTCTGGGGTTTTGGTTTGGGTGCTTTTTTGTTGTTGTTTTGGTTGGGTTTGGGTTTTTTTCTCCCTCAGACAGGAGGAATGTGTACTACTTGATTGAGATTTCCTATTAAAACAAACAAACAAACCCAAACACCAGTAACAAAAACTCAAACAGTGAAAGGTAAGAATCTTTATTTTCAATGAAGCATTCACTACTTCTAGAGAAAAATGTGTTTTTAAGTAAAAAAAGTTTACAGAAATCCACACCCCCCCCCAATAATGTCAATGGCAGACACTTGACTGCAGGAACCAAGGCTAAATTTGTACTCCAAACACTAAGACCCCCCCAGCTGCAGAGTGAGCTGTGTAATAAATATTCCACATCTGGGGAGCAGCACCGTTCACACAGCAGCTGCGGGAATTCATCAGGGCCTTCAAGAGCGCGCACACACTTTGTTTGGTCACCCATGGGCAGCTGCAGTAGGTCCCCTGCCTTACTGCAAAGTGCTGCGTAAGCAGGTCACTGCAACCCAGGCCTGCCTTGTGTTAAGATAACGGGGATCGTGTTGTGTTAAGATAACTTGTTTTGACATTCGGCGGGGGTGTTTCACTTGGCTAGACCATCACGCCTACAGGTGCCAGATAAAGACAAGGACAGGTTGTAAATGTCACCCTTTGTACTTCGTGGTCCCCGGTTCAGTTACAGTCCGCCCACGGTGGGATTTGGAACACAGATAAAAGGAGGAGTGTTTTGCTTTGGAGGTTAACAGGGGGGTGGGTCAGGGGTGAAGGCTTTTAACTTGAGGAATTTCCTTCTACTTCCAGCCCAGATGTTGTAGGTTCATCTTATGCTTTCATAGTTAGCTGGCACATAGGCTTTGCCTCCCAGCAAAGGGCATACCGTGCTGGTAACAAGCTTTATAGGAGAAGTGTATTTTGCTCTATAGTGTATTTGTAAGTGTATTTCTGCTCTATAGGAGAAGTGTATTTTGCTTCTGATGTGCTGGAAGTAGAAGTAGAGGAGTCAGGCAGGGTAGAAATCCAAGGAAAAAATCACAGGATACAACTCAGTCTTCATATCACAGGAAAAAAAAGTAAAGCTTTCTCCTGTCTTGCCTTGCTAAGAGACCACGCTTGCTACAAACATCCCCACGGACAAGCCCTCCTGGGACACCTGACAATTCACGTCCACCGCCGAGGCCACGCAAAACACCCAGCACACTTTGCACCCACCTGCCGCTCCGCCCCAAAACGCGCAGCATGCGTGTCCTTGCAAGCCCAGAGACAAGCAGGATGGAGAGAAGTGCTGCCAGAAAAGCCGTGAGGAAAGCGGCTTCATTCCCAGCCGAGTGACTCAGAGGAACTGGAGGACAGAGGAAGCGGCTGCCGACGTGTGGCAACACGTAGGTGTGCGTGGCCTGAGCGTGCTCCCACCTGCAGCGCAAGCGGCTGCCCCCTCTCCTGTGCCAACGCTTAACACACCCATGGGCTGAGTGCTCCCCAAGACGAGGGCTCGAGGAATAGCCCCCTTCATACCAAACAAAACACCCTGTGACTGAAAAAAGGCAGAGGCCAGGCAGCACACACCAATCTTTTCATCCCCTCAAGTTAAAGGGATTTAAATGGGATCTTTTTCGCCGGGCCAATTATGGTTGGTGCTGCACCACACACATCTTTTCAGCCTCTATCAGCAGAGAGGTGACCAAGAAAACACTTTAATCATAGAATAATACCATGTCACATATAGCCTCTCTCTCCTGAAACGAGTCACACTTCCGCAGGTACCGAACTTATAAAGTCCCTTCAAAATAAGCAGCCCCTGATTGCATCTGTAGCTAGAAAAGAGGTTAAGATGGGCACTTCTGGCAAAAAATACCCACTCGAGAAACAGTCCCCAGGTCAAACCAGAGTCTGGAAATTATTTGAATATAATTAGTCCTTTGCAGGGGCTGAAAAGAGCAATTCTTGACCATCCGACTTCCCAGCAGAGCCATATAAGATTAAATCATTGCAGCAGTGAACAACTTGGATTTCCTTCCCGTGTTGCCTCCGGGCTACATGCACGGGAAAGGATTTGCTGAATATACAGATAATAAAGCTGGGTGTAATCTGTCCCTTGCCACAGCTCGGGTTTTGGGACACGGATTCAGCAGCAAGTGCCCCTTGTCATGCTACCACAAGTCATCTTCAGAAAAAGCCTTCAGCTCTTTTCAGAAAGCTTCAGAGTAGACTCTGAAAGCCAAACACAAACCTCTGCCTCCATTGGCCTCAAGCTGTAACAGTCCAGCAAGGGCTCTGGGGTGAGGGAGGCTGGATCTGGCCCTTGCTGCCATCGTACACATGGCAAAGGGAGCGTATTTCAGGGAGAGAAGCTGAGCACGGCCCCAGTTCAGAGCCCGTGCAATGCCATTCACACACGTACAAGAGGACTGAGAACTGTTGTTGATTTCTGAGCTAAACATTTGCAGGAAACATTAAAATACATCCTACACAAATAAGCCTAAGACCTAACATCGGCAAATACTAAGAAAAAGAAACACCCAGTAAAAGCTAACTCACCTTTCTGCTGTGCAACACCCAGAGCAAAAGGGCTTCCCCAGCCTCCCTGCCCGGGTATTTCAGGTGGCCACCAACCGCCCCCAGCTGATGGGAATTCCCAGCCCCATGCCCTGGGCACCATCAGCTGCTCTTGGCTCTATCTTGACCTTGCAAGGCAGCTTCTAAGAGGTTCTGGGAACACCTGGGTCTTCAACAGGTGGAAGATTGAAGAGGTCTACGTGGTTTCCCTACTTGAAAGGACAACGGGAACTCTTAACGAGGACCTGAGCTCTTAATTGGCTTTCATTTCTAGTGATTGCCAGTTTCTATCCAGATAATTACCCCACGTCCGTCCCAGTACAACGCTGTACATGCAAATGGGAGAGCATTTGCTGAAAACGGGCAGATCACCACCTGAAGAGTGCCCAATGTTTTCAGCGAAAACTGAAAAGCAGTGAACTGTCCTGAGCCCAGAGAAGGGCAGCGGAGACACGTGACGGAAACGCAGCAGCCAAGCGCAGCTTCCGGCGATACTCAGGACACCACATTGCACACCAGTCATCTCTGAAACACGTTCTTCTGGCCCAAAGGAGAACCCGCTGTGCAACGCCTCTGACCGCAGCGTCTCGGCTGTTTCTGCAGCCCCACCTCAAACAATACCCCCCCAGCCTCTGTGTTTTCGGAGATTACAGTAGCAAGGTTGTATTAAGGTGGATCAAGCCAGCACCAGTCACATCTCTCCCTGGTATTTCGGGACGTAACGAGGATCATTTCTGTAGAAATACGGCCCCCAGCCCCCAGCCCTCTTTCTTTCAAGCAGTTTTTGATTTCCCATGGGGCTATCTTTAAGCAGAGTTTATTTGTGCCTTCCTTAACAGATGTGGCTTCACCTCAGCTTTCATATCTCAGCTCTGTTGACCGTGCTCCCATCTTCCCACCCAGAGTCCTTTTTCCTTTGGATCCCGTCTCATGTGAGAATGAGCAGCCCGCAGCCTCTTCCTGCGGCGTGGAACAAGCAGTACGGCCATTTTCTCTCTAAAGAAATAAAAATCTCTGCCTTTGCCTCTTCCTTCAGCCAAATACACACATCCTTGCCCGCCTACCTGATTGCCACAAACACCTCTGCCTCTCTAAAGCCGTTCTAGCTCCAAAGACGCGGCATCTTTATCGTGCTGGTACTTACAGTGTACTTTTTAACACGTCAGTACAGTAACTGCCTTTTCCCCCTCCCTTCTACAGCTTTGGAGTTGATTTTGTCTCGAGATTCAGAGACATTCGATGGTAACTGTTAATGCTACAAAAATATTGTAAGGGGTACCTAATTCAGCCTTCTCAGCGCAACACCTTGGGAGCAAGAGGGAGCTTGTACGGCAAGGAGGGGTGCAAAAATACCAGGTCGACAGCTGAATTTGGGATTTTCCGCTCAACAACGTTACGAAGGCGTCTTCTGCACAGCAACCACCTTTGAACAAATTTATAAGTAGGTGAGCTCAGTACGCACAATAAAAAGCCCAAGGAGTGTTTGAACTTCTTGTTTGGCGTGTGATAAGTTAAAAATGTCTATTTGTCTAAATTTCAGGAGGAAAAAAAAAAAATGCATCTCCAAGGTCCTTTCCTTGCAGCAAGCCGGTCAGTTCATCGTACCGAGCAAATACCGGCCTGTCTAATTATTGTGGGGGTGTTCCAAAAGGGCTGATGTTCTGAGTGACAGCAAAAGGGTTTTGATTAACCAGAAATTGTCGGGGAGAGTATAAAAGGAACTCCTTCCCCTGAAATCTTTCTGCCTCTCGCAGATGAACCGAGCTCACTCCAGGCCCCTGCCAGACTCAGGCAGGATGACTGGGAGAATAAGACTTTATGTTATTTTATTGGTGAGCCTTACGGTAGTCAGAGCCCTGCCCAGAAGCTATCGGGACACAGGTAAGAACACAGATGATGTTTTTATTCTTTTGTACACCACCGGTGGCTGTAGCTTCGCACGCGTGGCTGGTGGGTAGCTCACGTGGCCGCTGGGTATTTTAAGGTACGTAATGGAACTGCACCAGGATAAGCAGCCTTGGATGTGCTGCTTCTTTATGGCTTGAGAACCGGCGTAGCTCTCAGGACGGCCAGTGATTACCGAGCAGGAGTGTTCTGAAGGGTCATTTAATCCATGGGGATGTGGTTGCACTGCTGATTTTAGCTACTGCAAAACCTGCTGGAGTAAAGCCTGGGGTACTTCCAGGCTCCCTCTGAGGAAGCAAGACAGAGCGGCCCCGAGAGGGGTGCCACATCCAGGTGGCTGTTCAGAGCATCCTCACGTCAATGGAATAGCAAGTTCAATCTCATGCCTTCCCACACCCAGTGCAAGCACCAAACTGTCTTTCTCCAAGACTCTAGTACCAACAAAATCCCAAACATATTTGATGAAGCATTTAGAAAACATTTTTAATTTAATTTCTCTTGCTTTCCAGGGGAAAAAAACAGCATTGGCCAACGTTTTTCTCAGCTGCAGGAGGATAATTTTAAAGCCATGTAAGTCATCCAGGTAAAGCGTCTACCTGCAAATTTTCTGTCACTGAACATCCTTGTAGGTGTTTGGGAATGAGCGCTCGTGCTGAGCGGAGTGCTCACCAGCCCCGCCAGCCCAGCGTGATGCGGAGCCTCTCTCTGGCTCGTAGAAGTGATAGAATTAGTTTTCAGGTAGCCAGCAACAGCTCTGATGCTGTTAACATGTGTCCTCCTGCAGCGCCATGGTCATGTTTGCTCAGTACGCGCCAGGAGGGACGTTTGGCAAAGCCGTGAAAATGGCCGAGGACGTCACAGCGCTCGCCAGAAGGTGCGCAGCCGCGGCCAGAGACAGCCCCGAATGCCTGCAGCCCTTGGTAGGCACGATTCTGCTTCTCACGTGGCAAACGTTTCCAGAAGTGACTGGCCATTTCAGAGCCCTGGCACGCGGTTTCCCAAAGAGGAGGCCACGACTCAGAGTCGTGACATCCTTGTTGGGCCTTTTGACTCGCTCTGCTCCAGGCTCCCATCCATACAGCCTCTCAAGACCCGAGGAGGAAAACAAAGTCCCCCTCTTCCCCCCACCCCAAATATCACAGTGTCTTTTGAAATCCTCATCCTGTATCTTTCTAAAAGATGGTCAGAAAGTTGCGCTTTTATGGCTGCAACAAACCCTGAATGACCGCAGTTCCCAGCTGAGGCCTGACTGGCAGCCGGACCGTAGCACCGCTGCATGAGGAACAAGAAATGAGACTCGGGGGAGTAAAATGGAATCCTCACCCAAAGTAACTTTTTTCCTCATTTCTCACAGGATAGGATTTTCCTCGATACCATATGCCAGGAGGAAGAGCTCCCTGGGTTTTCCAACTGCTGCGCTAAGAAGGATCCTGAAAGAAATGACTGCTTCCTCACCCTTAAAAATTCATCGAGAGGGTTCATCGCTCCTTTTGAAAGGCCAAATGCTGAAGCCGCCTGCAAAAACCGCTCACAGCATCACCAGCCGTTAACAGGACAGTAAGTAAATAAATGAGAGGTTCGTTGCCCAGACAGAACAGCCACCAGCCTGGAGACAGCAAACGCAGCATCGACCAAGGAGTCGACTTTAATATTCTGTCACCTCAAACTCGTTCAGCTTCCTAATGTGATTTATTTGCGTAATTCTTTTACCTGTAATTGTCGCTACGTGAAGCCTGTTCCAGCAACTCCTGCTTCGGCTCTGAGTCCAAACCACAAACAACCTGCCCCGGTCTGTGTATAAGACTCCTCTGAAACCAAGGGCCACCCTTTAGTCTTTAAAAGCCCAGGAGAAGTTTTGCTGCCGCTCAGACAGAACTGTCAGGATTTGAGACTTTGTTTCCAGGTGAACATCATCCTGACCAGAGTTCTGCAAGATAAACCCCACAGTGCACAGGAAAACAATTGCTCTCAGCAGCTGTCGCTCCAGTACGTGGCTGGTGCTGCAGTAACGCTGCTGCCCCCCGCTGTAGGGCTTACTCTGAAACTGAAAACCTTTCTCTCTCAGTTTTAGTTTCATCTATGAGGTTTCCAGACAGCACCCTTTCCTCTATGCCCCAACGATCCTGTCTGTCGCTCTCCGCTATGAGGAGATGATGAACAAGTGCTGCGGGAGCGCTGGAGACCCTGCTCTTAACGCGGAGGAGTGCTTTCGCAGACAGGTATTCCCCGAGTGCCGATGGCGAGGGATCAGCTCTTTCATTTTTGGTGTCGGAACCTGATAGTGGAATTCAGCCGGGGTGTTGGCCAGTGCGTCACTTGTCTTGGGCTTTATTTCTCTCTGGTTTTCTTCTATTCCTTTTCATTACAATTACTGCGATAATAACATTTTGTTGCTGCTGTTAGGAGCCACTTCGAGCGGGACGCGTTGTCTTTTCTTCCCCTTTCATGGCCTGCATCTTCTTCCTACCAGGCACCAAAGGTGGTGAAGCCAGTAAAAGAAGATGGTCTGAAGCAGGAACACACATGTGGAATCCTGAAGAAGTTTGGAGAAAGGACCCTGAAGGCCCTGTGAGTCTTGGTTCTACATTTATCACTTTTGAAACACAGGTGGCTGCAGTGTGTTGGCTGCGTGTGAAAGCCGGAGCTGTGGTGTGAC
>JANHFX010024744.1:0-25898 GCA_027560015.1 Chloroceryle amazona
TCTGGCAGGGGGGTTGGACTAGATGATCTTTCGAGGTCCCTTCCAGCCCTTAACATTCTATGATTCTATGATTCTATTGAAGAAAAAAAAAGTTTCCTTGATTCATGCCCTTAAATTTACTTCAAATACTCACTATCTTCAAAGAATGTAGTTCATGCAATCAGAAAACAGCATGGCATTTCATCAGAGAAGTAAACTGTCAAGAAAGAATGTGTTAATCTCAACTAAAAATAGTTATTTCACACTACTTTTAACAACTCTGTGTCTGTGAAAGACCTTAAAAAGAAGATACATGATAAAACTAGGAAGTGCCTGTCACACCCTTGGTTTTGTTTAGCACAAGAGATTCATCACCAAATGCTAGTAGTATTCTCAACAGTCTAATATTGGAGAACTTTGTCCAATCTCATATATAATTGCTTTTTCAAGAAAAACACTTATCTACAGGTCAGATTTTACACTAAATTTTTCCTTAATTTTTATATCTAGATAACTCTAGATATAGAAAAGTAGAGAATGAACTCCTGTGATAGAATAGCAGCTTCATGCCTATTACATGATTCTGCAAGAGTCTAAGCACACGGATTCTACATTATGTAAAGAGAGGTGAGGAGAAAGGCTGTGGAAGATTAGGCCTTGGGAATCATTCATTTAGATTTCCATTAATTTATAAGTTTGTTTGTATTTGAACTGAATTTGAATTGACTCTGTTCTAAATCACAGAATCACAGAATATACATGGTTGGAAAGGGCCTCCTAGATCACCAAGTCCAACCATACCCACAACAAAAAAACACCTAAAAAAACCCCAAAACAAAACAAAACAAAACAAACAAACAAACAAACACAAACAAAACAAACAAACTAACTAACAAACAAACAAAAAACAAAGAAACAAAACCCACACAAACCCCAAACACCTAAATACCCAAATACCCTGATCAAACATGACTTCAAAAATACAAAATAACCCCCCACATGCCTGCCACTACAGTATGTCCTGAAGCACCAGGTCTGCCTGTTTCTTAAATACGTCCAAGGATGGTGATGCAACCACCTCCCTGGGAAGGCTGTTCCAGTGGCTCACCACTCTTTCTCTAGAGATTTTCTTCCTAATATCTAATCTAAACCTCCCCTGACACAACTTCAGACCATTTCTTCTGGTTCTGTCAGCAGTTACTAAGGAGAAGAGGCCAACACCCACCTCTACAACCTCCTTCAGGTAGTTGTAATCAAGTTCCATAAATTAGCTTTGGCACTGTATAGATCCCTTAGGCTTATCTTTTAGTTCAGATTTGATTAAAAGCTCCCATTTTATGATTTTTTTTTCTCTCTCCTATAGGTGAACATACTTCTTTTTTGTAGACAGGAAATAACTATAATCCACAAAAACTTGCTTTGGAAATATTTTTAGAAATGGCTAGAAAGAGACAATCTTAGAGGTGTTGGTATTTCTAGTTTAGTTCACACAATCTTATCCTGAAGATGAATGGAAAGCAATACCACAAATGTTCAAATGCCCTGTAGCACAGCACCTGGATTTGTCAGCTGCTTTGTACAGCAGGTGACTGCTCCTCAGTGAAGCAGAATTGTAAAAATTCAGCAACTGGAGTCCTAACAGCAGGATTATGTAGCACCCAAGTAACCTATTAAATGCATGCAGGTGTTTCAAGTGTTTCAGGTAAGGTATATCTTCCAGCAACATTAACAACAGCAGTGAGATATTGCCCCTAGTCCAGCTCTCATTCACACATTGAAAGCCCCTGACCTATTTTCAGAGATATTTTCAGCCTAAATTTGTTAATTTAACTCCAGGCATAGCCAAATCCCCAAGTGAGACTTTTCCTCACTTGGGTAGGCTAAAGGTAGGCTAAAGCCATGTAAGGAACTGCTAATCCTGCAATGCCTTCTCAGGAAAATGAACCCAAAACAAAAGAGAGACATTCCTATTTATTGCAGCATTATTCTGACATTCTTTGCTGCACAGTGGCTCAAGCAAAAATAGCACGTATGTGAACAAAAAAGGTTGAGCGCACATGACTGTATAGAACTACTCTGGGAAATGAGAAGGTATCAGGGCTTTCTGAGAATTAACTAATTACCTTTTTGTATATGCTATTTCAAATGTTAGTAAACCTCAATAAGTAAACTAGTTATTGGCCAGGTATTCACTTGCTTTTTGCTGAAATAAAGCCTAAGATTAGATTGTAAAGATGATTGTTATATAAAAGTACATCCAACAGAAAACAAATCCGATGACAAAAATAAAATATTCCATCACTGAAAGTTGCTCACTGGCCTTAAATTACAAAATCTAACTTAATTCTTCCAGGCCCCATTTTAACTTCAATTTATAAACTGAAAAATAGTTTGCAAAGTCAGACTTACAATGTTTAAGTTGTATTATTAAATTCAAATTACTATATAATTCCTTTTTTTTGATAAAAACTATTTTGTGATCTGATTTTCCTAACTTACCTTCCATTGGTAAAAAATGTTTTTATATGCGCTTTAGGAGTGTCAGTACTTCTTTTATGTTAACCAGATTTTCTTTCCTATTACTTCAGACAGATGATTTATAAAGAATACTCCAAGGCAGCACAGCTCCTTGTTTGCAGGATGTACTTTACATATATGAAAAGAGTCATTCTCAACAAGAAGGTCATAATCACTGCTCCTTCTCTGTAGCTGTCCTCTCTCAGAGTTCCAGACTGCACTGATGGCTCTTAAATCACTGCTAATGGCAAGCATATTTTTAGTAATTGGAACAAAATTCACAACAGGAAAGTGCAGGTGGTTGTGAAATACTGTTCTAACAATTTCTCTGCCAAATTTCCTAGGCCCTAGGCTAATTTTAACATATGCATGATAGGTTTTTCCTTCTGGAAAAGAAAACACATAGAGGGAAACTGCAATAATATGACATATTGTTTCCCTGTGTTTTTAATAACAAGGTTGTTGAAAATATGCAACATGAATACAGTAAAATTTCTTTTAATGACTGGTTTTGCTTTGAAACTACAGGATATATGTTATATGAAATGAGAGACAATTAATTCTAACAATTTTTTTCATGGAGATAAACTGAAATGGGTTGATACACAAAGATTAGAAATCATAAAACATATTCTAAATAGACTTTAAATCTCTTTTCTTCCCCCCAAAAAATGAGAAGTTCCACTGGGCTGAACACAAATACTCATTTAACAAAACATTAAAACCTGACTTTTGTTCAAGGGCCAAATTCTGCATCTTAAATGAGTAAACCCTGGCTCATGCAAATAATAAGATAAATTACAGTCAAATGAAGTTCAGACCTTTACTTCTTTAATTCTGAGTGTATTTTATGGTTTGTCTCTCTATGGCACATAGGAAACATTTAAATGTGAAGTATTGGAAAGGGAAACTGATTTTTCAAATCTGCATTGCTGCTTCTCTAGTCTGTAATAAAGCAATATCAAAGAATTTATAAAGGCTTTTTGCAAAGAAAAAAAAAAAAGGCACCCTCAAAGTCCAATAGAAATACCAAAGAGCAGTGGTAGAAAAGAAATTAAAAGATATTGTGTTCCAAAAGCCATAGTATTTTATGAACCTAACAAATCTCACAGCTATTGGAGAAATAATGGGGAATAATGCTATAATATAACTTATCCCTTTGTCTTTTCAAGTATTCATTCCAAAACTTATGAGATTATGATTATTTTAATATGGGCCTACTGTTACTTTTCAAAATCTGCTGATGAAAATAACAAGAGAGAAATTACATTTTCAAATTATTTTACAGGATCTTTAATATTTTATTGTAAGCTAACAATTTTATTTTGCATTGGTAATAAACTACTCAATGATGTTCTGTGATAGCAATGTTGTATTTACCTTGGGTTTCAGGTGCACTGTTTGTGTGATTCTATAGGCATAAAAATTAATTTACATGACCATTTTCTCCCTTACTTTTTTTTTTTTTTTTAAATCAAAATCCCTGATGGCTATATTCACTGTAGAGAAACTCTTATTGTATCAGTACACTAATTTGTCATGTTGCTGAGATAGCTTGACTTTTTTTCCGCATAGGTCTCACAGCTCTTGAAATCAAAGCATAAATTCTGGTGATGCTTGATTTTCTTTTTTCCATATAATATAAAATAAAGGTGGTTCTTGGCATATGCTATGATAGTTTAATTGTGAACATGTGACAAAGTTGACAGCATTGTACCAAACTCATATTTTAAAGGCATGTAGTCTGTCACAATTACAAATGAAGGGGGATATGTTTTTATGAATGAGATTCACCTGGTCAAAAAAGTATAAAACAAAATTATCTTTACCATTACTAACCTTGAGTGGGTAAACTTCTGAAACCCACTAAAGTGAAAGCCATGTTTTATAAAACAATGCCAAATATTTACATTAAATAATGATTTCTGTAACTAAATTGCAAGTTTTAATTATTTTCAAAGCCTCTAAATACACAAGCTCATCTTAACTCCAACAGTATCAGAAATAGAATGTTTGACATGGCTGCAATTTACATAGTAGATAAGTTTTCAAACTTTGCAATTTATACTTCTGAGATAATATAGTCACTTTTACCTCAATCATAATACTCTGTTACTCTTCTTTAGTTCAGCCTATAACAAAGCTTAAATTCTGTTAAAAATGTTGACCTCCTTTATAACTGTGTAGAGCAGATACTGACACCTCTTGACTGTTTTATAGAGAGTTTTCAGTTAAGCATGGATTCTGCAAAAGATTGTGCTTATGCTTAACAAATGTAATTGATTTCCACCTTAAGATTACCTCTCCTTTAAGTAGTTGCATTAAAGAAATACAGTGTTGTAGTGATTATTTGCAATATGAAAAATATTAATTTTGACATTTTGAGGGATTAAAGCCTATTCTGCATCACCCTTTCCTGCTATTTTCTAGTGGAAAATAAGATAATTAATAGCTCCTGGTTTTTTGATGCTATTGCAGCTGGTTCCCTTTGGCTCTTTGTTTACTGAAATTATTATCTAAATGAATAAAAGGCTATTACTGTGGCCTCACAGTAAACTCTAAACTTGAAAGGTTAGCATTGAGACAACACAAAAATCAAAAGGTATTCAGAGCTTTTAAACATAGTCTCTTAAAGTAGTATGAATAACAAAGTTTGTTCCCAGGTCACAATCTTTTTATAACAGAAAAAAAAAAGAAAAAGAAATCAAGTGAATGTCAGTATTATGAATGTAAAACCAAAACATCCACAAAACATTATAATTAGTCACTTCCCTTTTTATGTTTCATTATAGGTCAGCTGTATAGTGGATGCCTTCAGTAGCTCCTGCAGTTTGGCTTGGGCTATCATGGGAATCTTCAGATAATTCCTCTAATCTAAAAGCATTTTTCACACTTAACATGAGGGATAAGAGTTTCCAGAATGCTTTTATGGATTTTGACTATTGAGACCATGTTTTTCATCTGTTTTCTCCAAGTAATTTTGCTGATTAAATAACAGCACTTTTATTTCCTTTCCAGTGCTATCACATATTCAGATCAGAACAAACATTACAAGAATTACCAATGTGAAAATACCCATGGATCTTGTATTTTTTCTCCTTTAGAATTCCTAATTTCTGAGATAACCCTTAAAACCAATGTTTTTTATGTATGTGTATTCTGTATTTGCATGTTTGCTATATTCTTCTCTTCCAGGTAGATTACAACACTAGTATGATAATAATTTATTTAATAAAATTAAAATACACATAATTGGAAATCCTAAGTTACTAGTTAGAATTTATCTTTGCACAGATGTATTTTGAAACACTGTTTCTTGACTTCAAGAGAATTTCAAATAGAGTAGCCTAAAAAAATATCTTCATAAAAGCAAGCATGCAAAGGTAATGACAGAATTAATTAGACTTATTAGTACACCAGAAATTTAGGTATAGGTTAGACTTTTTAATGAATAACTCAGATTAATTCTTACTGAAGTCATTCTTGCAGAAGTCACAAATCCAGAGTTGAACTCTAAATTTTTGTTTGAATTTAGTGCTCAAAAACCTAAAACTTGTCATGTTATCATATAAAGACATCATAGAGTAAAAACCACATGCAATATTTTCTGTTTGACTTCTCTAATTATGTCTGTAATCCTGTATATTGCCATCCTTTGAATAGCATAAAGAAAAAGCAGAACTTTATTTTTACAAATTATACTAGTAACTTAACAACATGTCATTGTTATAAAAGTGACAATCTGATTCTATCAAAGCCCCAGGGTGTTGTTTTTTTTCAAAATATAATACATGACTGAGTTTAATTTTCCTATGAATAATATTCAATATTTCTGCCACAGATAAATTTGAAATAAACAGTGGGGATTATGCACCAGTAACTCTTCTTAATTTATATTATTCTGATATCAGCCAAACTGAGTAAGGGCTATTTCAATCCATTGGTTGAAAAAACACTTATGAGGCTCCACTAACTGATAATATGATTAGAGATAATTTTCTGTTTATATTCACTTCCCAAGCCAGCATTAATCATTTCAATAAAACTTACTTTATCCTTGTATGTTGTATAAAATACCTTTGTTTTTGTCCACAATGTTAAAACAAACAAACAAAAACCCAAATGATCCTGTCAGAAGTCATTTAGTAAGCAAGTTCTGATGTTGCCAGTATTTAGATGAAAACCAAAATACATTAATGACGAACTGCAAGGAGCAGCGATGTTAATTCACCACTGACTTTATCCAATGTAGGAATTTTATCAACAGTGGCACTACATCACATCATCTCATTTCTGTGTAATGTAAAATTGAGATTTTGATACTAAATGGCAGGGGTTTGCCACAGAAAGGATAATATGCTGAATCCATGGGCCACTGGAATTGTAATTTAGAAAACTGTGTTCCAGTGAGATAGGAAATTATTCCCTCTTTTGAATTAAGTTATTAGGAAACAATTTAAAGTCTTTGATATTGACTTAATCAGGAAGAGAAACCAAATCCTGAATCAAGTATCCATGATACAAACCTATTCAGTTGTTAGAAGTCTCATTCTTTATATCAAAGGATAATTTGAATAAATTAGCTATTTTCCATGTACATATACATAAAAAAGTGTTTTCTTTTTTCTTTGCGATACAGGTTATCTGTCTTTCATTTGCCTTTAATGCAGAAAATTTAGGCCAATTAACACATTATTTTGAATTTCTAGACTATAAATGTGTTGTAGGATTAGTGAATAACAGAAAAGAATGACATGTTTTACTGAAATACTGTCTTTTACAATGGTTGTAAATGGAATCTTTACCTACTTGTCCTTTACCTACTTGTAAGTCACTTTAAACTCTTCCCTACTTTAAATAAGACACTGCTTCTGGAAGTTAGGACAAAGTACTCCAGTTTTCTGACCTTGGGATATAAACTATAAGGTAAAACTCTATCTATAGGTCTCAAAGTTTTTATTGGAAGTGCCTGATATTATAGTGTCATGTATGTGAAGTTTATGATCCTAGTTATATATTGTTTATATTGTAGTTATTTTTAATAATATCTCTTAGATTTGACTAAATCTTCTTTAAAAGTAAAAAATCTTTATCACAGATATTACTTGTCTGATAGAACTTTATTATCACTAACCAGCTTTTTCATTTATTGAAGACTATTTGCTTCTAAACTGAAAAATATGGCAATGCACGCATTTTCCACCTTCTACTAATCTTGGAATTACAGAAATGTTAAATTAAGAATTTATTAATTTAATAATAAATTATTAAATTAATAATAAATTATTGATTTAATAATTTATTATGACACCACTGTGATTATATCTTTTTCTTAACTTACTCTTGCTCTTACTGCAGAGCAATCTATTTCATCATTTTCATCACATTTATAATATAGCACAAATGCACTATTATTAAAATCTGGCATTTTCTGGCTTGTAGCATGTATGCTACCTATTTTAGCATGGTTTTACTATGGATATAAGACATTATTTCCCTTTTCCAGATTTTAAAAGTAAAATAAAATATTTTGGACACATCTTGTTGTGCTTACCCCACTCTGAGGACACAAGTGTTGTTTTGTAAATTTGCTATTCAGTGTTTGCAAAAACAAAATTAAAATGCACAATATATATTAAGTGTCTGCGTTGTACCATGTGAGTAGAGCTTTAAGTGCTAGCGAATATTTTTATTGGGCCTTTTTTTTTTTTCTGCATGACAGAAAAGCCCATTCAGAAAACAATACCTGGCACTTCATTTGGCAAGCAAGACAGAGTTGCCATGAGGGACCAGTATACACAAACAGAACAGGTTTTGGATGGTTTTAGCCCAAACAATCTGCATAGATTGAGGTTTTTGAGAATGTTACTAAATGGCTCCATTTTACCAGGGATCTACAACTACCATCAGCCTATAACTCTCAATAAAGCTCATTTAAAGTTCAATCACTGAGTTAAGTCACTAACTATCTATGGGTATCAGTTTTTAGAAGTGTTTATGCACTGCAGCTGGTAAAAAGACAGAAGTGACTGTGGCTAAAAGTTTTGAAATACAGAACAAAGCAAAATATTGACATTACTTTGGCATCACCTTGCTGATAAGATACTGTAGAAAAATATTCTTTTCAAGTCATATACTAGAAGAATTAAGAATAAATTATCATCAAAATACTTACCAATATAGTTAAAAATTGTTATGAAAAAGAAAATTATTATTCATGAACAGCTTTATTTTAAATATATTCTTAATTCACAAAATTTTCACCATGATTGCTCTTCTTTTTCAAAATACGAACAGCTGAAAAGGTGTTCCTAGGCCTTAAAGAATGACATCTTTTTTTTTATTTCTTTTTTAAAAAAATAATTTTCTGAGAAGCACTTTAATTTTATTGGTTCCTACCACAACTGAAAACAAAAGGCAAAATGGAAAACAACTTTTTAAATATTCACTTTTTTCTATTTCCCAGTTTTAGGTCTTTGACTTCTGACAGGTTACATCAATGGAGCTTTCTAGAGGATTTGTGAATCAATTGTTAGTCTGCCATTGAGCCCTTCCTGCTCTCTCCTCCTCTCAAATGGAAAGATGCATCAGAAGGGTGGCTTTTTGGGTTTTGTTTTCAGAGCTAAGTATTGGTATATCTAGTGTAGGAATAAACATAGTGTCTGTGCAAGTTTTCATCAGACTTAAGTCCTTTTACTACTGGTATAAATAAAGCAATATTTTTACTTTATCAAGTTTCTCTTCTATTCTCCAGTCTGCCATACTGCAGCAGTAAGATTTTTCAATTAACATTTCCTCTATATTTTTAAATGTAATTTGTAACCACTATATGGAACTGCTATCATTTACAAAATTGCATACTGATATAACTGACAACCAAATTTTAAATTGATATAAAGAGCAGTTTTTTAAAAATATTTTACTCTTAAAGCCAAAGCTATTATTTTGGTCTTTTACTAAAGCATATCTGAAACAAATAATAAAATGTCATGAGGAAACAACACATCAAAACTTTCTCAAAAGAGAATGAGCTATTTAGGTACAGCATGACTGCTGAATGATAGCAACCACTCAAATGTTATCAGACATCAGCAAAAATTTGACAGTACCTTTAGGAACTTTTTTTTTTTTTTTAATCAAAATTAAGAAAAAAAAGATTTAAGTTCTTTTTAAAACCTTTCTAAAGTTTTTTTAAAAAACAACATAAGGTATAAATTATTCTGTCTTTTGTGTAATAATAGTAGTATATAACAGAGTGCAGTAAATGTGCTTTATACATTATTTAAATAGTGTTCATTCCTGACTTCAAGCTTTTTATTTTTAGAGTATAAATTCTCAAATGTCTAAAAGAAATCCAAAAATTCCTTCTTCACAAATTACTATTTCCCTATTGTAACCCTAAAAAGTTCTGCAAACGTCTAAGCCTGAAACTGGAACCATATGTGTGGAATTTTTTTTCATTGCTTTCTAAGGTATCCTTCAGAGATTCAGTAAAATTTGAGCAGAATTGATTAATTTCAAGTGAAATTCCATCTTATGTCCCCAATAAAGTTAAACTACTCTCATTTTACTGGATATCTTTCTCTATCTACCAATTTACAATATTTCTGTTACCTTCAGTGAGGATAGAAAGATCCTAGTCAGAATCCATCTCCATTTTTGTTTGACCATCAGATGCAGGTTTTGTGATTGCTACATAGTGAGAATACTGTAGGTGAAAATGTATTCTCTGCTAGACAGTCTTTCTTCCTGCTTAATCTTTTTACATGCTAGAAGGTCAAAACAACATTGTCTGTATTGTACCATATAGTGTTCTGGAGAATGTACATAGGTTTTGACATTTATACCAATTGAAGTAAACAAGCTTTTAAATCTTTTGCTTTCCAGAGTTTCTTCATTTTTCATTATTACAAAATATTCTATGGAGTTCCATATATTAAATAATATTTTCCTACTGTATTTGAGATAGGTGATTTAAATTTTTACCTCAAAAAATCAGTGTTTTAATCATTCAAAGAGAACCAAACCACACTATTTCAGTGATTTTTTTTTCCTTTATTTCATATGTTACTTTGGAGATAAGGGCATCTTAAATATTTGTGTTGGATTTTGTTTTCTTTTTTTTTTTTTTTCTGATGGATGTATGTTTAATGCCAATTAATGCTTAATGCTTAACACTACAGAGTGATTTTTGACTCCAGTACATACTCTGAATGCTGGCATGTTTATCATTAAGATCTATTATCACCTAAGAAATATTTTGAGATTTAAAGCATAGCTTTACCTGTTTAATATAGAGAAGTTCATTCATGCTTTTATCTCTCACAGAATAGATTGCTCTTAATGTTCTGCTTAGGGATCTTCCAAACAGATTACTGAGCATCATAACTTGGTATCACAAAGAAACATAAACATAATTCCTTGATTATAGTGTCACTACATAGCCTTCCCATAAACAAATGGAGGAATTTAACATTCTTATGTTGGACTATAAAGGAAATGTCTGTAGTAGGTAGGAATGTTAATATATGTAGGAGTTATCTTTTCTGTTCTACAAATGAGATTTAGTCTCTGTAGACTAAATACACGAGACCAAATATACAAAATTAACTCATAGTATGTCATGAAGGAATGATTTTTTTTTTCTGTACACAACACTAGTGAAGTTTAATTCTTCCCAATGCAATTAGCTTCTATCCTGCTAAGTAGTTTGTGGCATAGATAACTACAATTATTAAGTGCATTCAGTATAAAACTGATTTGTGGATGTTCATTGTAAATATATTTACATAAAAAGTTGGTTTCAGTTCTTCCAGCTTGGACTGGAAGACCATGTACTTTTTCTAAGTAACCATGTACTAACCTAAGTAACAATGTACTAAGTAACCATGTACTAAGTAACCATGTACTAACCATGTACTTTTTCAGAAGTTTTGCTCACATAGAATTCTGTACATTGTCATTGTGGTTTTCTTCTGCTTAAAAGAGCAAAAGTGAAAACGTTATCATACATTCAGGGGTGAAATTTTTAGTTGAACCCGCCGTGCTGTAGAGTTCATTTGGTTCTTTGATGGGAGATATACATCCCTTTCCCCATATTTTAATCTTTGAATAGAAAAAATAAAGATTTTTTCTGTAGTCTCTTATTTCTTGATATTACATTCCATGTATGAAAAATATAATTCCATGTATAAAAATATCACAATGTAATTTAATGGAGTTTTTTAATGAAATGAACTCATACGATTCTGTATTCTATTTTCAGATTAACTGTCTCACAATTTGAGACATTATGATTATTTATGGCTTAAATCTTTTTTTTCCCTCCATTTTTAGATCTTTCAAAGAAGATCATCTCGGATGATAGTCATTGGGTACAAATTAATATATAGGTCACACTTACTTCTAAGAGTAGGTGCCATGTAATCAAACTAATCTCTAGATTGATATACATTCATTCACCACTTGCACAATATTTTGAACATTTTCTATATATTTTACTGCTCAGAACGTGTTTTCTCTTTATCTGAACATAATACAACAAATAGTTGTCAAAAAAAATAGGCAATAAAAATTTTGAAAATTTTCTTACCCAAATTAAGCCATTCTTTTTTTTTTTTTTCCTGTGTCAGCATAAAAATAAAAATCCATTTTTAATTCAGTTTTAAATCTTTCTACTTGAAGGTCACCAGTTTCTTAAAGTTGTTAGCAAGACATGGTTGATCTTCTGGCTAAGGAAAATGATCAGATGACCCAAAGCTACTAGTTTCCAAGTATGTTGCAACAAAAACATGATTCTGTTGATGATTTAACTGTTTTCTGATTCTCATGATGAACAGGATTCAACAAAACTTTGCTAGAGCTGTGTATGTTGTTTCCCTGACACTTTTCAAATATATGAGAAATTTAACACCTTTTGCTAAATAAAGCAAAAAAGAGAGAAGAAGTGCAAAATGTGAAAGTACTACATATAAGCATGAGGGAACATACTTTTTTTTCCTGTAAAATATAGGCTTGTTCAAATTGGTATCAGCACCCATCTTTTAGTCCCTTACTTTGACAGTTGTGTACATTGCTTTCCATGAAATGCAGACACAAATCAGGTATCATTTGCATTTTCATCTTTTTCCTACTTCTAAATGTGTTCCCTACATGTACAAACGTGATCATTTTTGTTGTGTATGTGTCACTGGTGCTCAGAAGAGCAGAAGGCATAGTATAATGGACTTTAGGGTGGCTTTGTGGGAGGAGTTGACAAAATGTTCTTTTGGCTTACAAGTCTTTCTCATAAAGATTCTGGATTGAAAATGGCTGTATATATCTACAAATGTTTATTTTTTTTGTAGACTCATTATATGAAACAATGATAGACATCCCTTGGAAACTATTCTGGTGACTTCAATGTTAGGATGATCAATCTATAGCAAAAACCCCTCTTCACTATGTCAGGCCCACAATCTATCCTAAAAAACACTTCCAGCTGTGATGTCTCATGTAGAAATGGAAGCATAGTGACTACTGGGCTACTTTGAAAAACAATTGTTTCTATCCACTATGACTTTTTTACCTATCATAACTGAAACATGATGAATTAAATTAGAAAACTGAAATCAAGAAGTCCAGGAAGAGGATGTATCTGAAAACTCAGAAGCAGCCTCTTCTGCAGCAAAATCTTTTCACTTCAAATAACTTAATAGGGAGGCTTACATTATGAAATAGTTTAAAACCATTTGATAAGACATCACATTTCAGCGACTGTTTGTGTCTGTATATATCTCCTGCAAGAAAACTAGAGAGGGACTCTTTACAAGGGCATGTAGTGATAGGACAAGAGGTAATATTTTTAAACTGAAAGAAGGTAGATTCAGAGGCAATTATTTTCTATAGAGGTGGTGAAGCACTAGAACAAGCTGGAGATGCATCATAGATGGAAGTGTTCAAGGCCAAGCTGGATGGGGCATTTAGCAATTTGGTCTAGTGGTAGGTGTTCTTTCCCATGTCAGCAGGGTTGTATCTACATGATCTTTAAAGTCCCTTCCAACTCAAACCATTCTATAACTCTATAAAATAATAAGGTCCAATCTTGTAAGGTCATAAGCATCTGTAAAATACCATTGTGAGGTTTAGTAAAGAATCTAAGAGGGCAAAATAGGATACAACTTCTTTAAATTAGACATACAGTTCTAAGAAATAATAAATAAGTACCTGATGAGTTGTATGATACACCACAGTGTAGGTGCAACAGTCATATGTTGTATATTTCCTTAGCCCCATGCACAAACATTTTAGCTTTGACAGGATTCATTGTTCTGATTTAATTAGTTAAACAATGAGACTTTAGTTCTTTTTTCTATCTAATGAATAGGGAGCTTAATCACCTAGCTCACAGTTCCAGATTCCACATCAGATGATCAATATTAATAATATGTAAGTTAAAAAAGAAGAGCTTCTGTGAAAGAGTACAAAATATGTCACTTTTTTTTCAGCTTGCTGCAGCAAAATGGTATCTATGCAATGCCGCAGAATCTCCACAGCTCGTGCAATCTCTAAAGCTTACACAATGCTGGGTACTTAAAGGTTTGGCCATATAGAATCGTAAGCAACAAGTAGTTTGAATCAGTGAGAATTCATGATATTGACATGCTGCTTACAATGATGCAAAATTCATAAACAAATATCACCTCCACATCTGTCTATCCTGCCATTTCCAAATCCTTTCTCTTCTGCAGTTCCCATAGCAACTTATACTAGTTATACCTTCGGTAATTCTGACCTTACCTCAAAGAAACAAGTTTTCTTAATCATCCCTGGTTGTTTCCAAGCCTTTGTTTACAGATCTTTGTATTCCTATTCAGCACTGTGCAGCACCCAGAGATTATCACTTCCAGTCTTTTTTTCCTATTCTTTTGAATCTCTCTGCATGGCAATTACTTGTTTCTTCCCCCACAAAGGTCTAATTACTGAAATGGTCTATATTTAGAAGAAATAATAGTTAGTCTTCCACTCATGTGAATTGCTATTGCATTAAGTCAGGTACCTTGGAATGAGATGACAATGTGAATATGCAGAAGTACTGCTAGCATGCTAAGTGTGCAGCTGTTTACAGCTAGTTCACAGGAGACACTGACGGTACAAGTATCTTCATTCCTGCCTTTAAGATGTTGTATCAGGAACTGCAGGGAGGAACCTCTACTCAAATCTTTACAGCCTGAAACCATTTCCTGAAATTAGAAGGCTATTTCTGTACAAAAAATACTTGAGGAGTGCAGTCTATTGCACTGGAAATCTTTTGATAAAATTGTTTCATTCACAAAAAAAAAAGCTAATCTGTTATGGATTAGATGAACAATATCAGAGATGTTTTAGTAAATTCCCTGAATATTTTCAACAAACACAGGTGCAATTACTGCACTAGAAGTCTTGTAAAATATTTATTAAATCAATAGAAACTATAAGTTTTTGACATGGCATATTAATTTTAATAATGAGTTAAGAACACTTGCTATTTTTTTTTGTTTTCTCAAATGTTGATCAGCCAGTCAGCAAGTGGAAATTAATCCTGTTTAATTTATACCAATTGATAAGAAATATCCAATGTATCACTATCATCTACGATATTTTAGTTTCTACATATTTATACTGCCAGATAACTGAGACTTTTTTACCTTTAAATTACTTTAAGCAGATAAACAAATGCCTTCTTTCTACACCATATTTTATTTTCACCTCTTCCCATTTTGTGCTATTTCTTCTTTTGTTCTTGGTGATAAGCATGTGGAACAAAGAAATCACCACACAGAACTAACTTCAAGTTCCTCATTCTCCTTTTGGAGAATTTCTGAAAAGCTTGGTTTCCTGGCATACTGCCCTCCTCCCACTGCTGAAAGGACAGGTATGTGGTATCTCTCTGAACCCATCAGGAGTTCTGTGCTCACAACAGGCACTGACAAAGTCTTTCCAGAGGAGGCTTTGAAACTGCAGTGGAGTCGGAGGTGACTCGATAAAGGTTCTTGTTCTCTACAAGGGCCATAATGCCATTTGAAGGAGGGACTTAAGGGTGAGAAAATCGAACAGAAAATCTGTACAAGTCAATATTTGCTAAGTACATAAAACTGTTAGCAGACACCAGGTCAGAAGCAAATCTTTTTGGATGGCAAGACAGTCTGAACATACATATGAGGCAAGCAGTAAAATATGAGGCAAGCAGTAAAATATGCCAGTTAAAGAAATTCTGAGAGTCAGATTACCTTCTAGAAGACAAGTGAGACAAAACAGGAAACAAAACATGAAATAGACCTGAATTCTTAGAGCACATATCAGGACAGAACAAAAGGGCCACCCAACCCACTAGACAAGTACTATGCCCTACAAAGAGAGGTGTCTGATTCTGGTAGCAATTGACAGAAGCAAACTCCATGTTCCTCGAAAAATGCAGGCTACCATCTAATTATGGCTCTCAGAAAGGATTCCGCTGTTTTATCATAAGACTAATAATATCTTTGCAGATTGTGAACAGGTTGTCGAACTGTTCTGTAGTGCTGCACCAGTTTTGCAGTTTCTATTTCAACATTCCTAATCAAGACCAAAACTGGGTTGCCAAGAGAACTGGAATGTCTGAACTGTAGAAAACAGCTCATTCCAAAAAATTGGATAGTTTTGAAAATCTGTTTTAGGAGTTGGTAAGATTACACTGGAAATTGATTTATTATTATTACTAATTATTATTAATTATTTTCCTGGAATAAAACAGTGTGCAGGATATAATCTATGTCTACTGCATACACTACCTAAGAGAACAAGTTATATAGGAAGAGAGGGAGAGCTGGACACGGTCTCTGTACTAAATGCATACTTCTCACCTCCATATATTGCTTCCAACCTACTGTTATTAATCTGCTATTTTTAATCAGACATCTTAAACTAAGTGACTCTTTAGTGGAGATCTGAAAAAGACACAGGGCTTCATTAGAATGGATCATATCAAAAGGAAGTGTCTTTATGTGTAGGGGAAAACCAAGCATCAATCAAGATGATGCCTAAGTGAATAGTGGAAAAGTGAACAGGAAAGACTGATTTTCATGAATGTAAAATAGCAGCAACATTATAAATCACAGTTAGAAGAATACCCCTTTTTTATTTTATATGGTGCTACGTGAGCCTCTCTGAACTAAGCTCCACTATTCTACCCTACAGCGCAGATACTGGGAACGAAATGACTCCTCAAATGATTGAACACTTCAGAACATTCTTCTAACTTCTTGTTGAACACCAGGTCTAAATATATCTCCAGTGACATATGTATATATGTGATTGTTTTATGTTCACAGAAACACACACTCTCCTTTCTATAGTAACACATGAAAAGGAGAGGTGCTGTAGTACAGATAAAAAGAAGTCACACAACTAACAGTCAAATACTTGGCTTCTAAACTATTCTGTCTCTTTTAACAAATGACAGATAAATATTGTCATATCTGTGTAGATATGCACAGATATTCAATAATCTTTTATATGGGATTAAAAGCTTATACATTGCCAAGGGTTATTTAGCATTATTACTCTTGTTATGATAACTTCTCAATAAATTCTAGCATTGTTTAAAAATTGTAATTAGGAAAGTTAAAATGCATATTCTATAATGCTTGTCATCCATCATAGGTTTTAGTGCAGTACATCTGATGAAGAACTCTAGAGTAGAATAAAGAGCAATGGCAGGAATGACAGTCTCTCTATTTTTGATGATAAAAAGGCTGAGTGCTTGCCAGCAACAGCTTGCTGTCAGTAAAAATGAATCTGAAACAGATGCCAACTGCGTCAACAGCTTGAGCTATATACATTTTTTATTAGACAAAGACATAAATCATGACAGAAGAACATAGGTGCAAGACACATCAAAGAATACCACTATTGCACATTGAATTCAAACTATAAAGTTATCCGGTGGTGTATTTCCCAACTAGACAATTCTGTTCCTACATATCTAAGTCTGTAAACCCAGCATGTTTAGTCTTAAGAATTTGAATTCAAACAGAACTTGGAAAAGGCTGTGTATTTTTATATAATCTTTACCAATTTGGGATATTGTTTTACTAACACATGAATGCAAAGATCTATTCACTTGCATGATATACTGATTTCTTTTGTTTTGTTCTTCTTTTTTTCCTCTATTTAAAGTTTATATCTAGTATATAAATAAACTTTGTCTAGTTGTATATAATACTGAATATATGTCTAAGTTTCTTCCCTCCTACCCACCTCACATGGAGATCACAAGCCTCTAGCTTTGCCTAATGATGTGCTGAGAGAAAAAAAAAACAAAACACGTACAACTTCAGAAACAAAAAATTGACTTCTCATAGTTTTTGTCTTAAGAACTGAGTATTGTGGAATAAGACTTGTGTAATCATGTTTCAGTGTCTCTATTTAAAAATGTATTTGTGAATATTATTTTCCATGTTACTACCTGTTTCCTTTGATGTTTCATCGAGCTATATATCAAAATCTGTTTAGACATCTCTGAAAACATGGTGCTTCATTTGAAAAGAGAAGTACCTGAAGATTAGACAGAAGTAAATGCCACCCCCATAATCAAGAAGGGCAATAAGAAGGACTCAGGCGGCTACAGGCCAGTCAGCCTCACCTTGATCCATGGGAAGATAATGGGCAGCTAATCCTAGAAACTATTTGCAGGCATATTAAAGACAAGAAAATCATCAGGAGTGGTCAGCATGGCTTCACCAAGGGGAATTCGTACTTGACTAACTTGATCAATTTCAATGATCAAGTGACCTGTAGATGCAGGGAGAGCTGCAGACTTCAGTAAGAGCTTTGAAACTGTCTCACAGATCCTCATAGACAAACTGCACAGACTGGTTGAACAGCTATTGAGGGAGATTGAAAACTGACTGAGTCCAGTCCTTTTTAATATATTCATTAAGAACCTTAATAGTGGAACATAGTTTACCCTTATCAAGTTTGCAGGTGACATGAGTTTGCACATGACACAGATGACTAGGAGGAGTGCCTGTTATGTCAAACGGTCATGTTGCCATCTAGAAAAACCTCAACAAGCTGGAGAAATGGGTTTGACAAAGACCTCATGAAACTCAAGAAGTACGAAGTCCTGGAGAGGAACAACACTGGTACATGCTGAGGGCCACTGAGCTGGAAAGCAGCTTGTCAGAAAAATGTCCTGGTGCACACCAGGTTGAACACGAGCCATGAATGTGACCTTGAAGACAAGAAGGTGAATAGTAGGTTGGGTACTGCCAGCACATAAAGAGCAATTTTTCCCCTTTAAGGGCCACTAAGATAGCTGAGGGACTGGAATATTTCACATATGAGGAAAGACTGAAAGAGCTTGGACTGTTCAGCCTGGAGGAAAGAAGGGTCAAGAGAACCTTGTTAATGTATACAAGTACCAGAAAGCAAGGTGGACATATCTTCTCAGTGATACCCATTGAGAGGACCAGAAGCAATGGGCACAAACTGAAACACATGAGGTGCCATCTGAACAACAGGACACACTTTTTTACTTTGAGGGTGACTGAGCACTGGCACAGGTTGCCTAGAGAAGTTGTGAAGTCTCTACCCTTGGAGACTCCTGTAGACAAAACTACTCTAGACTTGAATCTGGGCAATTGTTTGCCCTGCTTGAACAGTGGGGTAGGGCTAGATGACCTCCAGAGCTCCCTTTGAACGTCAACCATTCTGTGTGATTCAAGAGGATGATTATGAAATCTAATTTAAGTTCAAATAGGTTTGCATTTCTTCATTTCATGTATTTAATGTAGTTCCAGGGTTTCATATTTCTAAAGATTCTAAAGTACCTAGAAGGGAATGCGCAGGACAGAATGGAATAGAAATATTGAATCTAAACCAAAAATATGGAAACAGTTATGTTATGTTTAAATAAGAAAGCTGTTGAAATAGCATGGATGCTATTGTTTACATTTTTCAAGGAGTTGGTAAGGATTTTATTTGGTTTTAGTATTCCCTCTACACCTAATAAGTTTTTCCCCCTAATTGCTATCATTTGGGTATAGATGGAATAATGTTATTCACAACTATCCTCTCTGTCACCTGCAAACTGAGAAGTTTTAGCTGCATACTTGTTACATGCAGTTTATGTTGTCATGCTGCATATATTTTCATTCCAAGCTGTCCACAAAATATTATTTTTAAAATTAGTCTAAGTATCCACTTGGAGTGACTGGATGAATACTAATTACAGATGAATTTTTCTTGAAGAAAGGAAATACACAGTCTATTTTCTAACTACAATGCAGTACTAGTAGTTAATTAAGTTACATAATTTTGGGGTTTTTTTCCATTGAGTGGATAACCTACTCTTCATAAACATGTACACAAAGTGTTAATTATATCCAATTCAGTGAGTTGTTTCTAGATTTGTCATACATAGATGTTTCACCTGACCACGGCTGGTTGTTACTCAATTCATGTTCTCCACAACTTCACCTGCTCATCTAAGCTATCATATGAATATTCCTATCAAAGAACAAGAAGGATAACAAATAATAATGATATTGATAATATTGTTATCATGAGGCTTATTCTATATTGCACAAGAGCATATTTCAATTTACAGACAACTGGTGAATTTCTACTCTTAGTTATCCTACCATAACAACTCTAACAAATTTAATGACTTATAACAAATGGCATAACAAATGAGCTCAGAAGAACCCAATTCAACTCTGATTTGGGGAAAATAACAGTTTTTACTGAAGCTGGTAGCAAAGGTAGAACTGAACATGCACTTCTAAGTGTGTGAGAAAGAGTTCAAAATGCTGTCAGCTTCTCTTATCCTGAAATCAGAACACACATCATCAGGAAGAGACTGTCATACTATGGAAGACTGAAAGTGACCAAGATCAGTTTGCTCCAACAAGGAAGGAGACGATTTAAGCTTTCTCTTTAAAAACCACAATGCATAGAAGTCTTTCAAAGTTACTGTTTTATCATAATTGGAAAAAATAGGTCCAAAGGAAGATGGGGGCGGGGGGGGGAGGTGAATACTCCTTTTTATATTAGTTTGGTTTCTGTTAGCCTACAAAGGATTGGTATCCTTTTTGTATTTTTTTATAATGTGGAGTATTGCACTTAGCATCACTAATTAGACAGGATTTTAGACTATCAGAAGAAAATGTAAATAGATAAACTGACAATGAACCTGTAATTCAAACCTGCTATTGTATTCAATCTTCTAGAGGTCTCTGTACCATACTTAAGAATCAAGATTTTAAAACTCAGTCCCTAGGTCTCTTTCTCTGTGATTTCTTTGAGGGTATTTAAAACAGAAAGTCTCCAGTTTGCCCAGATCACACATTTACACTGACAAACACCTTCTCATTTCAGATCACCTGTGAGCAGGATGTCCCACTGAAGCACTAGCTTTCCAAACTCTCTAAGGCCACTGATGAGAGCCAGAAGTGTGATGAAAACTAGTAAAGGGCAAAGATATCCAAATGGGTTACTTTGCTGATTTCATATGAAGGTTGTTTGTTCATAAGATGAGAAATTATGCTTAATTAGAATTAAGTAAAGGAATCAGGGCTAAAGTAAAATAATTTTGTCAAAAATGAATGTAATTAGCATGAGTCATAAGGGAGTCTTGGAATGCAAGGCTGAACTGTCTAGATAACTGTGATAAATGCTATATTTGGTCAAAATTGCCTCGGTAACAGTGTTGGAAACACCAAATTTGTGTACAAATGTAACACAATTAGCTACAAAATTATGATTAAATACAGTTTAAGGGTGGGCCACTGAAAGGGGTTAGTATTCAACAGCACTAACTGTTTCATTGAGATTGGTTGTAGGTAGAGTATGGTCATAACCTGGAAGACATTTATGTCTTTCTCAGCCATTAGCTTTCCTCCAATACTTCTAAGCATACTGGAGTTGAGATGCAACGTCCTCTAAAAAAATATTAATAATTGCTATTGAGGAGTGAAACATCTTTATCCTTGTAATTTTTGGGGAAAATGGATACATGTTTAGTTGTTTTCTCCTCACTAAAGACAGACAAACCTGAAATACACTCCTTGAGATTTAAGTGGTAATATAGAATCATAGAATGGTAGGGGTTGGAAGGGACCTCTGGAGATCATTGAGCCCAACCCCCCGACCAACACAGGAACACCTAGGGCAGGCCACACAGGAACAGATTCAGGCAGGTCTTAAAAGTGTCTAGAGAAGGAGACTCCACAACCTCTCTGGCAGCCTGTTCCAGGGCTCTGTCACTCTCACAGTGAAGTTTTTCCCTATGTTGAGGTGGAACTTCCTGTGTTTCACCTTGCTACCATTACTGTCTTGTAATGCTGTGCTATCTGACTGCAGATTTTCCCAATCTTTCCTGTCAATGTGAAGAATTTTTTGCAGCTAGTTATTAGAATAACTGAGAAAACATGTCTGAGAACACACAACAGCGATTAAGTCACAAACTCACTATATTAAAATTGTTTCCACTTTCAATATAGATTCACACTGTCACAATGTAGTGGACATTTGACAAAAATATGCAATTCCTTGCATGCGTATTTTCACTCTGGTCATATTCATTTTTACACTCATATTTTAGCTAAAAAGTGGTCTCTCTGTTAGCAGTTCCAAATGGCTAAATAAACTTTCTTCATGTTCTTTCCAGAAATCAAATCACTTTGAGGGCCACTATTTCAGTGAACACAGCCATAAGGCAAGTTGAGACTGAACTCAGCTGGTGTGTAACAGAACTAATACGTTTCACTGGCACTCTGTTGCTTCTGCTTTTTGAATGAATAACTCAAGTCAAATATGTGCTTTTTTCAGTTTCTACTTGCACTGAAAATCTGAGCATTTTCATATGACACTATAAAGAGTTTTGTGTTGAAAGGTTTTCCCCTGAGGGAAATACAATACTGCAAGAAGACTGTCACGTGGCTTCTCTGAAAGACATTTTATATTTGTCTGCAGAGCACTCTGGATGACAGAATTAAGTAGACAGTTCTACTGAAAAAGACAGAGACAATATACTGCCACTTTCACTGTAAGACAACAAACATTGTCAGAGGCTGTGAGTCAGAACTGCTTTCATGAGTAGACAAACAATGCAATCTTAATCTTCTGTTTGTTTGTTTGTTTTTGGTTTTTGTTTTTAAGACATGGAAAAGCTTCTCATTAGAATGAAAAAAACCCCACATTGTTCTCGATGACCCTTCTCCTTTTACAAAAATTAGTAGGTCAATGATATATTTGTTTAATGTGATTAATATCTAATTGGATTTGCAATCTATTTATTTTAAGTAGGAGATTTTCTGAAAACTATGAGATGAGAGTTAATGGACAGTTACTTCAAAGAAAATGAAATAGAAATATTCCATCTAAATGATTGAGTATAATTTATAAGAACTTGTTGGTAATGGAAACAGTATTTCTCTAGGATGTGATTTCAATTTATTTGTCCTTTTCTCTAGGTGCACTGTTGCTTTCAGCTGAGATTGCCCACCTATGCAATTTAAACCTTATTTTACAAATAATGTGTTCAAAGACATAAGGTGAAATTTCTCAGAATTCTTTAGAGATAATTTTGAACAGAATTTTAAACCTGAAACTCCCAAAGCCAAATTCATCTTACCTCAGGTAAACCCAGGGACTACTCAAGAGTGGATTTTATCAGGTGGTATAAGAAATCTATTAGTCTTTATGCTTGTACATAGGCAAGTCAAGAAGGAAAGTACAGTATTTTTAATTTATGAAATGCAGTTTCCAACAACAAAATGTAGAAGTATTATTACATTAGAAATGTATTTTGGAAATATATTTAAGAAAAAGTTGAGAAGACTTCATTGAAATACTTTCAAGCAGAATGATAGGAAGTGTATGAGAAACAAAGGTTATTTGTTGACTTTCAGAAAAATTTGTTCTACAGTTTCAGTAGAACAAAAAGTAGAGCAATAATTGAGCCATTAAAAATCACAGTAGACCAGAGGGAAGACAAAGAGACATCATGATTAGTTGTTATCTTTGGGACCTATAAAACAGACTACATTTTCAGCTACCTTAGGAGGAACATAGCAAGGTAAGCTAAATGATCATTAATATTTTAAAGATATGAGTTTCTGGAAAGTAAGTTAAAAACCCCCACTCCCTTACAGTAAATTTTCCATTTTAACTATCTTGTCTATAAGGAAGGAGTGATGTTATAAAGGAAAAAGGAAAGATAAACAGACTAAACAGTCCAAGTTGATAGTTTTAATGATAATTAATTGTATTTTCATTCTTTTATAAATTTACTTTTTTATAAATTCACCTGTATTTTGATAATGAATGCCATCTTTAAAAAATAACCTTCTTTCCTTTTGAAGCCATGTCAGAAAATGAGTGACAGTCCTTTTAAAAGTAAATGCTCCTTCATTCACTCCTTAAATAATGTAACACTACCCCTCAGAGGAACATTATTTGGACAGAGTAAATAGTTTTTGATCTGGAGAAGATATGGGTAATTTATGTAAATTATTTATCTAGAGAACACATTGTGACAGACAGGATATAAATCTCTGCATGTGAAAATATGTAAAGAGCTGCTGTATGTCCATAGCCTCAACCTTTCTGCCTTTTCAGGATTTTATGCAAGCTATTACAATTAAGGGAACCTATCCCCTCTATTTTTCTGTGATGCCTGTATTTTCATATCCATGCAACTTGCCATTATTACAAAAGATGGTCTCCTTTTTACAACTGTTTTCCAACAAAAAGAAGATCCATAAGGAACTCTGTGTTTGAACATTGAGAAAAGAAATACACTTCACTAAAACAGTGTTATACCATTTGAAGTCACTTTACAGCATAAGAAACTTCTTTCTGAGAACAACAATCTGCAATGATCATGTTACACCTTCAGATAAATTTCCTTCAACTTCACTCCTAATATATACGGCCTTATTTTTAGCGTGAATTCTTCTGCCACATGTATTTTAGACACAATTTATGAAAGATTTAAAACATAACCATGAGCAAGCATCTTTCCTGACAGTTTGGATGCTTCAAACTTCAGAAGTGTTTCTAGCAAAATGAAAGAAATGTTGCTAGATATTTAAAGTCTTGCTGTAAGAATATCTATCCATTCATAAGGGAAAATGCAAGAAAGAAATAACAAATCTATATTTTGAGGCTGCAAAGAATCAAGAGTTCTGAATATATCTATAATGACAATTTTTTCTATGAAAATCAGTGGTTAGTGTTCTCTAGATAGAATAGATATTCTTTTGCATGAAAGGAAAACTATAATAAACTGCTTAAAATGTGACTACAGTGTCAAGGAATGACAATGAAAACTTTGAAGATCTTGCAATTTTCATAATCTGTAAGAAGCAAAAGCCACCTTTTCTCAAGTATTTTTCCTCTTACACACGCATGGTCCAAGACCTAAGGTTTTTAAATAGAAGCTCACAAAAGACATAAATTGTAGGGAGAAAAGATTCATAAGTTTCATTAATTCAGTGTTTTTTTTAAAGAATAGGTCAATTTGATGCTGCCAACCTATTCCTTTTAGATTTATTTTAGTGTTTTATCATTCTTATATGACAACAACAGATTTAGTTGTAGAATAATGTTCTAACATTTCCACTATGGATAGTTTCCCCTAGGATATGTCCCAGATCTGGTTTATAAACCTCAACGTCATAGTCTTTATCATGCCACATATGAAATACATATGCTTGGCTTGCTCTACATCCTCCTGCTAACTCTTGACAGTAAGCTAGGTTTCAGTATTTTTATTAAGTCAATAAATACACAAGTCTACATTGCAAGAAGTGGGACAACTCTTTGTATAAAACCCTGACATTTCAGGAGCATTTTAATATTCTCCCTGATCTTGCTTTTTTGTTTGTCCAATTTAAATGAAAACAGGAAACAAAGTGAATACACAAAAATTCTACTTTCTTTTTCAATTTTGCCATCATAATAGATAACATTTTCACAGCATCTACTTTCTGTGGAAACCTTAAAGGGCTGTATAAACTTAAACTAAAGCAAAAATCACTCCATACCCACCAAATATAGAGATATGCATTCAGCCCTGCAGAAAAGGACTTGGGGGTGCTGGTATATGAGAAGCTGGACATGAGCAGCCAGTTTGTGCTTGCAGCCCAGAAGGGCAATTGCATCTTGGGCTGCATCAAAAGAAGTGTGGCTAGCAGATTGAGAGAGGTGATTCTGCCACTCTACTCTGCTCTGGTAAGACCAAACTGGAATACTGCAGCCAGCTCTGGAGCACTCAGCACAGGAAGGACACGGACCTGATGGAGTGGGTCCAGAGGAGGTCCACAAAGATGATCAGGGGGCTGGAGCACCTCTCCTATGAGGACAGGCTGAGGGAGCTGGGATTGTTCAGCCTGGAG
>JANHFX010024745.1:0-30143 GCA_027560015.1 Chloroceryle amazona
TCCCACCTGAGCTCATCCTCCTCGGTCTTCCAGCATCCCGAGTTTGAGCTGTGCTAACTTCCCTTCCCCGTACTGCCGTGCCGTCAGTGCGGGAGGGTCTGAGTCACCAAACGAGTAGCTGAGTGCTGTGCTGCACGAAGTGGGAAGCTCGGGTGCAAATTTCACCTCTGGTTTCTTGTAAGAATTGGAGTTGCAGCCAGAGCTCGGCTTCAGAGGGAAAGGAAGCGGTAAGTGATCCAGTTCTGTAGCAGGGTTATAAAGTTATCGGCTGGGTTGTGTGCTACCACATAAGCAAAGGGAGAAGGGTGGAGAAGAGGATGGGGATGTACTTGTACAGGACCAGGATCTTCACTTCAGGCTGCTGGAGGTGTACATGGTCTCTTTATCTCCCAGGAACAGCAGCCCAGTTGGACAGATGACTTGCCATCCTGCCATCTCTCTGGTGTGGGCTCAGCTCCAAACCGTTCCTACAGTGCAGATGGCAAGGGGACAGAGGGTCACCCCTTGGAAGATAACTGGTTAAAATTTAGGTAAGTGGGTTGCAACTGGGATACCGAATCCTGCCAACACAAAGGCAGGTAAAAGTGGTATTTAGTTTGTCACGCAGGACTCAGAAGAAAAGGGTGGGGCCCAAACATGCAAGAGGTGTCAGGCAAAACTTGTTACACGTCTGTGTTGCACAGACTTCTGTGACCCCTTTGCTTCTGCTGTCTTTGACAGGAGTGAGAACAACTGCTACCTCTATGGTGTCTTCAATGGCTATGATGGCAACCGAGTCACCAACTTTGTAGGTCAGAGGCTCTCTGCAGAACTGCTGCTGGGCCAGCTACATGCAGATCATAGCGATGCTGATGTGCGTCGAGTTCTGCTTCAGGTAAAGAAGCTTTGGCTCAGAAGGGCCCCTTCTTCTCACACTATCCACCTCCTCTTTTTGCCACCAGGGGAGCAGCGTCTGTTTTCTGTGGGGGTTGGAAACATCTGCCAGTTGTTGCAATTGCACTCATCCTGAGCATCTGTAATGCTTTGTTTCACTCCCGCCTCATACCCATCTGTCCCCTTGGCTCTGTCAGCACAGTGCTGAGAGTTCTCCAAGAAGCTGCAGACGGTACTCACTGGACATGTAGGAACAAGTCAGCCTGTGAAGGAGATGACAGTGAGTGAAAGGGGAAAATTAATGTGTGGGGAGATGGATTTGTGAGTGCGCTTTCTTGAGTGTTAGGCAAGTTCTTACAATCAAGACACAAAAATCATATAGGTCTCTGACATTGCTGTGAGTGTAATTTTTATGTTTTTGTCTCCCATTTTGAGTTGTTGCACATTGTTTTTACAAGCTGTAAACTGGTTGTGCTAAAATAATTGTATTTCAATGTGATATAATAATTCTTGAATGTCTGTATATACAGTGGTCATCCACTCTTACGCGCCAGTCTTAGGGAGGTGGGGCTGGGTATCCTCGGAGGTCTGTAGGCGTTGGATAAAAGTGTGGTTTCTCTTTATGGCCTTTTTTAGGCTTTTGATGTGGTAGAAAGAAGCTTCTTGGAGTCCATTGATGATGCCTTGGCAGAGAAGGCCAGCTTGCAGTCCCAGCTACCAGAGGTAATATAGCCTTAAGAACTGAGATTGCTGTGTGACATTTGGGTATATGAGTCAGTCTGGTCCAAGGGAGGCTGTAATTGGAAATGATTTCTCTGTGGTTCTCTTCTGGGAGCTTGTGTGAAGAGAAGCAAGCATCCCAGTCTGCTTCCCAGAGTGCCCATTGTTCAGGCACTACTTAGACCCATCATTGATTATCTTGGAAATCCACTGAACATACTGTGGAGAAGAATTCAACCTGTACATGTGGCTCTTTTGAGACAAAGCCATATGATGCAGATGAGAGTCAGGGCCCCATATTTTTGTGACATCTGGGCAGGTGTGAATTTTTTCCTTCAGGCAAACTGGACTGTTGTCTTCAGAACTGGAGCCGTGTCATTTAGTAGGACTGAGTAAATAATTGTATGTCTTGCACAATTTTGACACAAGGCTAAGACATGACAAGATGAATCCTCTCTGTGCAGAATTTTGATACCAGCTGTGGCTTCTGTCTGTGGACTGTGTGCTTAAATTTGCCCTTCATTTTGGGTTTCAGGGTGTTCCTCACCATCAGCTTCCTCCTCAGTACCAGAAGATTGTGGAGAGATTGAAGGTTGTAGAGCAGGAGATCTCTGGAGGAGCCATGGCTATTGTGGCTGTCGTTCTCAACAACAAGCTCTATATCGCCAATGTGGGTGAGTTGTTTTTTTGCCAGCAGCTCAGTGTCAGCATTTTGGAGGATGGCTGCAGTTTTAGGCAGTGAAAGAAATGGGGGGGAACAGGACGCATACACAGTTTCTTTGGTCTGTGGCTGAAGAGTGATATGCTTGTTAGAGAAGCACTTGAAATCAGCCTGGCTCTTTATGTCTGCAGATGTTGCCTGATGCTGTGTGTATGACCAAAGCACAGAGGGGAAACGGGTGGAGAGGTAGTAGTGCAGGCTGACTGAGAAATGGAGAGCTTTCTTGGGAGGTACCAGCTCCGTCCTGGATGAGGAGCTGCCTGGCAGGCCTACTGTGCTGCTAGCAAGGCTACTTTTTGGTGGTCATGATGAGACAGTAGATGAGCCTTTCTCTTCTTTTCTGTCTTTATTCCCTTCTGTTCCTTTTCCATTTGGATATGTTCTCCCTCTTAATGGCAGAGCTATCTGGTGCCTCATCTCGCTGCTCCTACTGCAGGTACCAATCGGGCACTGTTATGCAAGTCCACGGTGGATGGACTGCAGGTGACTCAGCTCAACGTGGACCATACGACAGAGAATGAAGATGAACTCTTTCGCTTCTCCCAGCTGGGTGAGTGTTGGGTTTTGTATTCTTAACTGAGAACATCGAATGCCTCTGTTTATCTGGGGCACCAGGAATGACTCAAGCTGCTGAAAACAATAAATAACTGCAAAAAGAAGCTTACTGTGGTTTCAAATGACAAGTCCGGTGCCTTTTTTTTCTGCATATTTAGCCATTGTGATTGTGAGGCTACAGAGCGAGCAAGTTCAGCCCACTGAACCAGCAGAAAACTATCTTTTTTTTTTTTTTTTTCCTTTTTTCAAGTTATGAGAGTTAGTTTTGTGTCCAGCTGCCAAACCGACATTGATTTGCCCTCCAGCTGTGTGATTGCTGGAGTCGATAGGAAGGCAGGAGTGGAAGCATGCAGCCGGAGGGTAGGAGTGGGATGGATGGTACATGACTGCTCCTTTGGAGGCAAACCACAGTATGCTGGGTTAAGTTCTGTGTGATGCTGCACCCTCAGGATGCTGCATTTCAATATGTCTTTGTACAAGCTGCTACAAAAAAAAAGCAGCTACGCTTCAGACAGAGCCAGGCAGAGCACTGGCATTTACTGCTCTCACATCAGTAACTATTGAACTCTTCATGCTGACATTTTGCTTTAGGCAATTTCCCTTTTCCTTTACAGTGTTTGACATGTTTTTCTTTCTTGGTCTAGAGTGAGCCCAGACCACTTGGGCGATTGCTAGTACCCAATTTTTCTTATTGAGATACTGATGTTCTGTACCTTTGTTTAGTAAGATCTAACTTGGCATTCCTCATTAGGTTCACCCAGTAGATATATTCTTATCTGGTGAGGCTGTTGCTGTGGTAATTCTCTGCTGCTGGGTCTTGTTGTATTCTATTTCTTTTCCATTTCCTCTTTTACTCGTATTCTTGCAGTAGGGGTATGTGCTATGAAGCAGAAGACTGAATACAGGAATCCAGGGGAAGAGACCCATTGACTGCTGTTCTGCTGCCAAAAATGCAGAATTCAGATGCAGTCTGTAGCAGAACAGGGATCTGTTAGAAATACTGACCTTAACTTGGCACGGCAGGGGCTCTGCTGTTGGCAGTCCCAGCAGAAGGGAGAGCCAGTGGAACAAGCCAGTGTGTCCAACGTGTTTTGGGGGCCCAGAGGAGGTTGTTGCAGGGATAGGTTGAAGCACAGTGATAAGAGGTACTGGGGACAGCACTTGTCATGATGGTGCTTGTGTCACACCCCTCCTGGGGGAAGGGAGGGAGAGATCTTGTGCCTTTGTGGCTTATCACCCGGCACACTGCAGCTTGCTCAGTGCTCCAGGAGAGTTATGATTTAGACGCAGCCTCTGGTGTGCTGCGAACCTCCCTGTGTTTGTGTCTGTCGATAGCATGTATCCCCCTGCCAGGGGCTGGCAAATGAGCCAGGCCATGTCGATGAGTCAGCTTTGGTCTGCAGCAGATGGCAGAGTTGTGTCTTACTGCTGGGGTAGGTGTGGAGCCATCTGTGCAGTGAGGCTTGGTTTGACTCGGAGGGAGAGTTTCAGTTAGACCTCTGCCTTCACCTTGTATTGAGGACAGTCATCTTTAGATAAAAATCTCAAAATAATGTTTTTCTGGCTGTTAGCTCTAGGTGTAACTAGGAAAGGGCAATTGCCAGAACGGACCAGGTAAGTGGCTCATCTGCTCTGAGTCCTGCCTCAAAGAGTATCTGCACCCAGATGGTCCCTGTTAGAACCTTCTTCAAGATGGGATTCCTCCCTAACCCCTGCCAGAGGTATATCCCCTTAGATAAATACTTGTTTGGTCATTGTCTTTATGTTAGGAGTAGCCCACGTCAGTTTCAACACTTGGGCAAATTCAGTGCCTCTTGTAGGTGAATCTCCTATTCTCCCTCTGCAGTCTAGTGAAATTGTCACATGGAGTTTAGGAGCAGGGATCAATATCAGGCAGAAGAAAAAGCAGAATCCTTCACACACTGTTTTCCTCCTTCCTGCCTTCTCCTCCCGTCGTGCAGTCCAGAGCTGACAGGCGCAGATGTTCCCCTGCCTTTTCAGTGAATGCCTGTGTGCCTGGGCCAGCTGCTGCTGGTGGCTTTGGACCAGGATGTGGGCTTTGTCTCAGGGCCAGCCGTTGCCTTCAGAGTGCATATGTCTGGATGTGTGCATCTCGGTCCTCTCTTTCCCAGATTAGAACTAGCAAAAAGGTGTTCCTTGGAACACGGCAAACTGCTCTTCCTTTTCTTCTTGCCGGGCTTCTGATTCTTCTTGAGGAGAGAATGTTGGGAGGGAATCTTAGCAATGTTTATAACTATCTAGAGGATGGGTGTCAAGAGGATGGGAACAGTCTCTTTTCAGTGATGCCTGGTGATGGGACAAGAATCAATGGGCCCAAACTGAAGCACAGGAAGTTCTACCTTAGCATAAGGAAAAACTTTACTTGGAGGGTGATGGAGCACTGGAACAGGCTGTCCAGAGGGTCTGTGGAGTCTCCTCTGGAGACTTTCAAAACCCACCTGGGCATGTTCCTGTGCAACCTGCTCTATGTGGCCCTGCTTGTATCGGGGGGTTGGACTCAATGATATCCAGAGGTCCCTTACAGCTCCTACCATTCTGTAATTCTTTGGAATCTTGTTTTGTCTTGCAGTTCTCTTTAGCCGTGGATATTTATTTTCTCATTCCTGACAGCATAACCAGAGGAAGTCCTGCAAGTTTCTCAAAGTCAAATAAACTATTTTGGTTTTCAACCTGGCAGGCTTGGATGCAGGGAAAATAAAACAAGTAGGAACTATTCGTGGGCAGGAAAGCACTCGGCGCATTGGAGATTACAAAGTCAAATACGGCTATACTGATATTGAACTGCTCAGGTCAGAAAAACTCAGCTTTGTGCTTTCAAGCCCTCCTTTTCTCCAATGACCCCTCCTTTTTCACTTAGTTGCCATTAAATACTAAGTAACATCTCTTTCCAGTGCTGCTAAATCTAAACCCATCATAGCAGAGCCTGAAATCCATGGAGGGCACTCGCTGGATGGAGTGACTGGCTTCTTGGTGCTGATGTCTGAAGGGCTCTACAAAGCACTGGAAGCAGCTCATGGGCCTGGGCAGGCCAATCAGGTGAGGGTGCTGACTTGGGAAATGTTCGTTTGACTATTGATTCCCTTCAGTGGTGTCACACCTCATCTGTTGTGTCCTCCTCATCTGTTGTGTGAGTGCTGGCCAGTGCCACCCCATTCCAGTCTAATAATATGGGAGCTGCTCTGCCAAGCCAGTTCTTCTACGCCACTGCCTATCCCTGTTGGATAAGTTGCCATAAAAACTCATAGATGTCAGGAAAAGTTTTCCTCCAAAATCACATAAACATCCTTTTTATTATTATTATTTTATTATGTTTTAATTATTTTTATTTATTTTCTCCCTTCTTTGCGCAGGAAATTGCAGCCATGATAGCCACAGAGTTTGCCAAGCAGACGTCGCTGGATGCCGTGGCGCAAGCAGTAGTGGACCGGGTTAAACGGATCCACTGTGACACTTTTGCCAGCGGTGGTGAACGGTCCAAGTTCTGTCCCCGGCATGAAGACATGACGCTGCTTGTGAGGAACTTCGGGTACCCCCTGGGCGAGATGAGCCAGCCCACACTGACACCGACACAAGGTCTGTTGGTGAGAGAATGAAACAAAATGGAGGGTGGAAGACAAGATCTCTTGATCGATCCAGCACTGACCTAACACCGAGAGAGGAGATGCTCCGTGTAGAAGGAATTTTCTTATTAAAGGGATTATTGGCTTCTGAGATGTAGAGTCTGTGACAGTTTGGCAGGATACAGTATAGCATCTAAGATAGGCGATTTAATAGAAAATCTTTGGTTCTTTGGCCTTTCTTTTCTGCTGTGTATCCTCAGTCATGCACACCTCAGCTGCATTTTATAACTCTTGCTTTTCCCTTCTCAGGAGGCCGCGTCTACCCAGTGTCTGTGCCATATTCCAGCTCCCAAAGCACAAGCAAGACCAGTGTCACACTGTCTCTTGTCATGCCTTCCCAAGGCCAGATGGTCAATGGTGCCCACAGCAGCTCAACTCTGGATGAAGCCACACCTACCCTCACAAAGTAAAAGTCTTGCTACTTGCAGTTTTTCCCTGCACCTCACGCTGTGTAAAGTGGTTGAAAAGGCAGAGACACACCTGTCAGTTACCTGTCAATCATTCCCTTATCTGGAGCGTGGCCCTCCTGACTGCAGCATTGACAGCCAGTGTAACGTGTTAGCTGGAAAGGAATTGTGTGAGGAGTGGGAATGAGTAAAGTGAAGCAGTTCTGAAGCCAGCTCTGGGAACATGCCTTGGGAGCAGCATCTGCTGCTGTTTGTGGAGGACACTGGGGTGTTGAGCAGCCCTTCTCTTTCGATCTTGCATGCCTGGTGTGTTGGGTGCTGTGCATGAAGGGAGTGTGGGTGCCCTTCATTTCAATAGGGAAGAACAGTTCTGCAGGTCACCTGCAAGGCTGCTGGGGAGGCTGCGCTGCACAAGTTGGCTTGCTCAGAGGCAGAGGCCAGGATAGAAAAAGGGTAAAGGTTAGAACTGGATCCTATTTGCATCCACTTTGCAGGATCATGCTAGCTAGTGACTCTGGTTTAGGTTCAGCCTTTGGCACAGGGCAGTGTGTACACACTGCAAAGTGAAGATCTCTAGTTATTGTGTTCTGGTGGCTCTGGAAACAATGAAGCTGACACACTAGAGTTGCTTTGGCTGCGACACACTAGAGTTGCTTTGGCTGCAGTGCAGGTCATGCAAGAATTAACTTTTCTTGCTGACAGACTCTTCCCGTAAAGAAGAGTCTTGTACTGTAGGGGTGTGGGGAGGCTAGCAGAGAGCATGCCTCCTTTTTAATTGTGTTGGTTGGTTGGTTGTGTTTTGTTGGTTTTGTGTTTTGTTTGTTTTTCTTTTTTCCTGCTTCCTCTCTTCTATTCTTCAGTCAGCTAGTTGTACTTAAGGCCTTCCAGTTAAATGTGAATTGCGTATCTTTTGGTGTTGATCAGTTCCAAGCAGTTTGCCATGCTCCTAGTGCTCTGATAGAGCAAGAGGCTGCGGCTTTTTACCTGTTTGCTAAGGATAGTTTCTTCTGTGAAGAAGCTGGCACTTGTCCTGGTGCTTTTCTTGTCCAAAGTGTCAGATGGGGAAAAAACAAGGAGGCTTATGTTTGCTCTCTCTTCTTGTCTCCATAGCCAAAGCCCAACTGTGACACTCCAGTCAACTAATACTCACACACAGAGTAGCAGCTCAAGTTCAGATGGGGGTCTCTTCCGCTCTCGACCCACCCATTCGCTCCAACCAGATGAAGATGGGCGTGTGGAACCCTATGTAGATTTTTCAGAGTTTTACCGGCTTTGGAACATGGACCATGGTGAGCAGGGAGCTCTGACTGTGTCCTAACGTGGAAGTCTGCCTCCTCCTGATACTATGCCCTCGGCTGCATAAGGAAAGACTGAGGCAAGAATGAGAGCACTCCACCGAGGGCTGTGTTCTGCCAAGAGTTAACTCCTATCCAGGATATGCGGTGTTGCCTGTGCCACGCACCCAGTCCTGACCAACCTCGTCCCCTCGGAAGCCCTGTGAATGGGGAGACGCATCTTGAATGGAGCCCTTGCTGCAGGGTTTTGCAAACACAAATGCAGAGAGGGCTCCCTTGGGGTAATGCAAGAGCAGGAGCCTGTGCGAAGGCTGTGTGTGTGCACGCATGTGTAGGTGTACGCCTGTGTGACTGTGTGTGTGTGTGCTGTCATAATGTTTCCGCAACTCCATTCATAATGCTGTGATTCCAGTGTTCAACTCCATAGAAGATACCTCTATTTTGCAGAATAAATAACTTATAGCTACACTCGCTAGCACCTATGTGGCTTGCTCTCTTTACAGTGTTGCGCGTGGGTGTGACAGCTCTTCCTGGTGAAACCCTCTGTTCCTCCAGAATGGGGGTTGCACCTTGCAGCAGGCAAGCTTCTAGTCTAGAAGTGGCCTGAGCCCTTGCGGGTGACTTAAAGGCATCAGGTCTTTGTTCCACACTTATTTTTTGGGCTTTGGCACCAGATTATGGCTTGGAGTTGAACTGTTGGGTTTTGCAGCCAAACTGCACATCCTTTCCCTTAATGCAGGCCCTCGGGAAAATTGTAGAGGGCAGAGGGAGTTTGTAATGTAGTTTTCCTATACAGGCTTCTGGTAGTGCAGAGAAGGGAGTCATGGATAGAACCAAAGCTATGGCATGATGCAGCTCCCTTGAAGATGCCGATGGGCTTCAAAACGGATTAGCCGAGGCCTGGACTAACTGTCGGATGTGTCAGGATGATGATCTTCCACTTCAGTTCAGGCTTCTGTCAGCAGGCGGCAAGCAAGCCCCTTCCCTCCCTGCTCCCTCCTTCCCCTTCAGCCTGCCTAGCTAGCGCCCTGAGGAAGGATCCCTTCCCTTCCCCAGCAAACACAGGGAGGCCTCAGAGGGTGACCGCTGTGCTGCAGTGCCTGGTGCCTCCTTGGGAAGTTGTGATAAGGCAGCAGGCAAAGCCAGGAGAGGGCTAGAGGAGAATACAGGGCAAGTGAGGGAACCGGCCTGGCTTCCTTCCGGGGTACATTTTTTCAGGTTGTTCACCTTAGGAAGGAGAAGAGAAAGGGGAAGGGTCCAGGATGAAAGAATTAGCAGAGAACGCTTTAGTCAATGCGAGTTTGTAGCCAAGCCCTGATGCAGGTTCAAAGCACATGTGTCATGCCAGTTTAGAAAGAAGTGGAGGGGGATTTATCCTTTTGGATAAAGCCAGTGGCACTGCATGCCCCCAGGCACTATCTGAATTCACTTAGAAATACGTGGGCAGGATCAGAGTGGTGAGAAACGCCCCTTTCCTCGGAAAGCACAGCTGGGATCCCTTGCATGTTGGTGAGTGACTCTCCACCATTGCCTCCTCCAGGTCTGTATTTGCCTGGTGGGGTTTTATGTGAATCGTGTCGGGGACTCTCAGCTGCTGGACTGTTTGCAGAGGCTTGTGTTTCCCTGTCCTCGTAGCTCCCAGGAAGACTGAGTGTGCTGAATGTGACAGCACAGGCACCTGCTATCGAGACCCTTCCAAGCGTGACAGGGAAGTGGTGTTCAAAGTGGTGTGGAGGGAAAGGCAGCAGAGTTGTGTGCGGTTTAGTGCCTTGTCCTTGAGGCTGACCAAAGGAGGGGCTGGCAGTCCCTCACCCATATCTTCTGTCCTGTGAGGAGCAAGGAGTTCAGGTACCTGAGCCCATCTGGCCTTGTTGTCCAGGACCGCTCTGAAATGGTGCTTGACCTGGAGATGCTATCCTTTCCTCCAGGTTGTTGTGTGGTTATTTAATTGGATGGTGCGATCCTGGTATGGACTAAAATGGAGTTAGAGTTTCTATTCTGCGTTCCCTAACCTGGCATGGATTTCGATAGCTGTATAAACAAGTCTTTCTTGCTTATTCTCCCATGCCATTTATCTATGGTATTTGCTAACTTATACCGAGAACAGTTCCAATGGGAAATACTCCAGCATGTGGATTCTCCAGATAAAAGTTTGAGAAGTGCCAAACTCACTTATATAAAGTAGATCATGCAAACAAACTTCTTCAGTTTATGAAGTATAAAAAAAAAAAAAAGGGTAGGAGCGGGTGGATCACACTAAGCTGTGTCTGTACAGCCACTGGAAAAGAGATGAGGAAAATAGGTTTTCTGTACAAGCCAAGTAAGCCATGTCTTGGGAGTCCAGGTCAAAGAAACAGACTGAACGTTGTGTATGGGAGAAGGAGGCTGGTGAGCAAATGTCAGTATTTAATATTGTCCTTAGGAAGCAAGGGAAAGATGCAGGCTGTAACAACAGCAGAGAAACTTCTTCTTCCCTGCCCCTTTAAAATGAAGGAGCAGATGAAAGAGAACAGAACCAGAGCAATCTGGAGAAACAAGAGCAGGGGCCTTTTTGCAGTGTAGTGAAATTCAAAACCACTAGAAACATAAACTCCTAGGCAGGAAGAGAGGAAAAATAGGGCAGCTATGCACCACAAGACTGCTGGAGAGGAGCTAGCAAATTAAGATCTGAATATGCAGAGTAAGTCTGCCATAAAGGCAGCGAATCTTATTTTTCAAGAGCTATCCCTCTGCAAGACAAGGGTAAGAACGAGAAGGTCTGTTCCTGGAATGGGAGCGGTGGGTACAATCTGCATGGCCCTGAACTTCAGGGGCTGTCTGAGGGTCATTAGAGGAGCTTAGGCTGTGGCCGGTGGGACAGGCCTGAAGAATGTCCTTTGCCCATGAGAACTGGGACAGCAGAAAAGTGAGAAGGCAGTCGAGCTGAGGCAGTATGCTGAGGAGGAAGATGGAAGCAATATGCATCTCACTGCACAACACAGAGCAGAAACTGTAAAAGGCTTTGTAGACTCACACTGCCTTTGAGGACCTCCAGAAAGAGCTGACCAAAAGAGGAGGCCATGTTTGGGCTGCTTTCAGTCCAGAGCTGAGGTTTGTGGCACTTCGGAGTCAAAGTGGTGCTTCTGTCCTAACCCATCCCCAAAAGCCGTCTTTTGGTTTGCACTCTTGCTCCTCTACAAATTACCATTATCACTTCACCAGGTGGAGGTGCCTAGGGAGGAGACTGGACATGCCCCATCATCCTTCACATTCCTAATTTTCTGTCTCTCCTTGCATCTCCTCCCTTGAGAAACCTTTCCAGCAGCCCAAGGTGGATGACCCAGCACTGGTGGAGGGGTGGTGGATGATGGTGAGAGGCACTTGATGACAGCTCTCTGTATCTTCTTCCCCTACATATTATCTTGTGGTCCCAAGACAAGCAGGGGAACCTCTGAGAAAGGCACTGGGAAAGGGTGATTTCCAAAAAATGCTTGGCAAGATCATGTCCCCCCCAGCCTGGGGTGGAAATAAGCCATCAGAAGGAGACCTGGAAAATCCTGGGCTGCCTTGGGATATTATGGGGATCTGCAGTTATGGAGGGCTCTTCAATGCCCCCTAAAACTGAGGTTCTCACTGTCTCTGCTGATGAAGGATCACAGGGACTTTATTTTAAAATTTCCATTATCTGAGCAGCACATCCATTTATAACAAAATCTTTAAATAGTGTAAGGATAGCCAGGCAGGGTCCTGGCCAGAAGTTAGTGCTCAGCTCCTGTGTGTGGTCTGAGAGCAAGTCATGCAGGGCTTGTGTTCTCTTCAGCAGATGAAGCATCAGCTGAAGGTAACAGGGGCTGGTTTGTTCCCATTCACCTCTTTCTTTGCATTCAGTTGCTTTTGTCACACCTGGACTTTCCAGGAGGGAATAGGCACGTGGTGAGCAAGTGCCACTTGCTGCCATTGATGCTCCTTGACCATGCAAGGGAAATGCACTGTCCTTAACCAGTCTCTGCTCCCTTGGCTGCCGTGCTCTGAAGAGGAAAGAATGTGTTCCTTTCCTCTTTTTTTATTTCTTTCCACCACATTAAGGTTTTGAGAGTGTTATGAGATAGCAGAAGGGTTTGTGGCATCACTGAAAAAAATGCCACAGTTGGCCTCCGGTCCTCACAGGGCAGAGACAGCCATAGCTGAAGGGTGAAGCTACCTAAAATATAAAAATAGTTTTTAATTTGGTGGATAGTTGTTTATACACACATTTATATATATATATTTTTAAAAAAAGTGTGAGCTTTCCTTCCCTAGAAATCCTGAGGAAGGGGTTTAGAGTAATCCTGTGTAGTTCATTACTCAAGCGACTCGCCTTTCTCCAGTTAAGAGCGTTTCTGCCATCCTAAAGTGTCAGTGCTGTTAATGTGAGTTGTAAATAAACCACCAGGGATAGGTTTGGTATTTTAAGTCCTATAGCTCTTTCTGTAAGCACAGGAATGCTATTTGGAGTATTCTGGCTAAAATTCAGAACAAGTACTTATACTCTGCCAAGTCAAATCCCCTCCCAGGAGTTCCAAATGGATATGATATTTATCTTCACTTTCCGTCTTAACTATTGTGTGTTGTCGCTGTAGGTTGCTAAACAACTGCTGTCTCATCGGTGGCTGTATTTTGCTGGCGAATAAAGTGAGCCCCATGTGCATATGAACCATAAAGCTATTTGGAGTCCTTGCATAAGAACCCCAAGATACATGTAAGCTGTTAATATTTATTATGTGGAGCTGAGAACTTCACTGAAGATGGAAGGATTAGAGTAACTGAGTTCAGGCTGTTGAACAGCCTGACAGAATGGAAGAGAAAACAGATGCCCTGGAGGAATAAGAGCAAAAAGCATGAGAATTTTCTGCATGCAGGATTAGACTCCAGCAGAGCATGGAGAGAAAGTCTGGGAATGCTCTGGAGAGCCAAAGCAGATAGGACTGATGCAGCATTACAGCTTCTTGCTTGAAGGTGAATCTTCCCCTTTCTGCTTACCTCAAACAAGCAGCAGTTTAATCATGGGCTCACTGGGCTGCAAAGAGCAAGAGCCCTGTGAGATGGGACCCAGCCACAGCAGGGGGCAGATCAGACAAAGTATTTCTAAGGTGCATGAGAAGACTCGATCTTCTAATCTCTACAGTACTTGGGACTGGTCCTCTCTCTGCTAGGTGGTGTGAGAATCTCCTAACCTGTTTTCTCTTTCTACATCATTTCTCAAGAACAGTGTGACCTAGAAACTCTGCATTTCTGCTGCTGACTTTGCCTGAGCTGGGCAAAGACCTTTTCTCTGCCTTACAAAAACCTATCAACAGCAGGGAGCAACACGCACCCTTTCTGTGGAGCAAGGTCCTCAGCAACCCAGCTGCTTTTGTGTCCAAAGGATTGGTAGCAAGGAGAGGCAAGGCTCGGAGAGCCAGAAGCTCTTGAAGGGTGGCCAACCCTATACCTCTCCATTCTGGAGCTACGGAAACACTTTTGCACAAAGTCAAAGTCCTTCTGGTTACTGTGGCACTAAGGCAGCCAACAGCCATCAAAGCATCTGTAGTTTGTTTCCAAAAGCATCCACAAGCCCAGTTATCCAAAACTGAGGTTCCAAAAGGTAGTTGGGCATTTCTGAACATATAGCTCAGAGCTCCAAACTGAAGCAAAATTAGGCAAATGTCGCTGCCTCCGACCTCTGCTGAGAGTTGGTTGCTTTGGAAAATTCAGGAATCCTTTGAAAGTATGGGGATCAAAGCCAAGCTGTTAGTGGTTTCATGCATCAGTGATTTGGAAAGTCCCTTGCTCCAGCGAACGGCAACTGGCAGCCTAAGCAAAACAGGTACCCACTCTTGTTTGCCTGTGCACTTTGGATCCCTCCTGTCCTTGTCAGTGCCTAACCCACTCAGCCTCTGTCCTGGGTGCAAACCTGCTCAGACAAACGACTCAATAACTGGTGCGTCCATCACCTCTGAGGCAGCTCGCAGGATTCCCCTCCCATGGCCAGGGAGAGGCTGATATCATATCGCTGTCATGCAGACAGGGATAGTACAACGGAGGTGGAGAGCTCCAGTACCTTATCTCAAACAAATCTCCACCCCAGACCTGCTGTACAATTCCAGTGCAAGGGACACAAGCCACCCATGTCAGGAAAGGGATGCCTCTGTGCCTGGTTTTAGGGAAAGCAGAGCAAACCATCCAGGTCACCCCATTTAGCCTTGTTAAAGGCTTGCTGTGGGTGCCTGCTGCACTGCAGATGTGAGGACAGAAGTGAAAACTCATCTCTGAACAGGTTCATTGGGCACTGCTCATTGATTTGGCATGGAGGCTGGCCCCAGCTGTCCCTCTGGTGACCCATAGCATTTTTCACCTGCAGCCATGTGCTATACGAAAAGGGAAGAGGCTCTTCCCTCTGTTTGAAGGAGGAAATATGCAGAGAAGCAGCTTCAGAGCTCATCCCTAAAACACTTACAGCTCTTAAATGTAAATAAGAGTCAGACACTAAGACAAAATGGCTTTTGGATATGAATTCTTCATCCAGGTAGGTAAATAATTTACTGAACTCTCCCCTAATCCTGACATATTTTTGAGCCAGGTCTGATTTTCCGTATTCCTCCTGTCATTAGCTCTTCTAGAATTCTCAGCTGCTGTGGTGAAAAATATCCCAAATAGCTCCAAAAGGGACTTCTTGGAGATCTGAAGCCTTGAAACAACAACACACACACAAAAAAGAAGATAGATGGGAAATGGAAAAGGTGAGGAGACAAAACCAACATGCAGTCAATAAAAGCTTTCAGAAAAGAGATAAAAGCCACAAAAGATAGAATGGCTTACTGCTTGCTGAAGGTGTGATGGGAATGAAAAGAGCTTTTGCAAATGTCTGGAGGGGGAAAGAAATTAGAGGAGAAGTATATCCATTAGTAAATGAGTGTGTGATGGTAATATTCATGGCTGCAAATATCTGAGCTGCAAAAGTGGGACATTTTTATTTCTATCTGGCTGTAGTGGCAAGTTTAGGAATTCTGGATAGCAAAGAAGTAATTAAGACCTAATAAAGCAGCCTGTGCCTGCTGCTGCAAGCAAGGAACGTGACAGCATCTCTCCCAAACTCCACAGGGCTGTTCACCTGGATAAAGTTACTCTGTGTTTGCAGAACTGTAGCTTGAGTCAGCATGAAAAACACAAACAGATACACCACCTTGAGAGAAATAAGGTGCAATATTCAATGATTTAGCCGAGATGTATATCACCTGGTGCTCTTCACCATGGGACTCTGTTTTCAGTAAGTCACTGGGGTCCTGCAGCCATTTGGCACCAAAGGATGCTCACCATCATCTCCTTGACCCCCAGAGGTGCTCCTTGGAGGAGTAGCAGAGGACTATGCTATGCCTGGAAGCAAGGTGGGCAGCCGAATGTGCCTGCAATTTGCAGCTGCCATTGCCAACCACACCACAAAGCAGCTGCTAATTGTTACGCTTGGCACCTCCAGACAGCTTGGCTACATCTGGTCGGCTGCTTGCCAAGTGTGCAAGCAAATGCATAGTTCTGGGGAGACACGTTGTAGCGCTAATGGTCTTACGTGAAGCTTTAAGTAGGCTGGGGACCTGCAGCTCTCCAAGCAGGAGAAGCATTTCATTCCCCTCTAATTAGACCACTTTCTTAAACTGAGGCATTGGAGTGGGGCTGCGATTCCTGGAGAAAATGATGGCTGTGCAGACTGTTTGCCAAACCTGCTGTAGGTGAGAGAGTGACACAATTTAGCAGGAGCCCCTATGCAAGGAAGCTGGGAGGCACGCTGCCACACCAAGCCTTTTGCCAAAGCCTCTCCCACACTCCATGGCTGGACGCGTGCTGGTTTTGGGGTTCTCAGGGCACCCCATGACACAGACCAAAACATGGGACAGGGAAGAGATGTGAGGCCCAAGTGTTAGCCAGGCTCTACATCTACTGGGAAAGCTGACTTCCTGCCAGTAGCAAAAAAATGAGGGTAGTTTCCAGAAGAAGAGCGGCAACAGCTAGCGGGGATCAAGGGATGAGAGCAGAATATATTGTGACAAACAATATGAGAGGTGGCTGGTATTTGTTGAATCACAGGACCGTGGCAGCTTCGATAGGAAATTTCAGCAGATAATACAAGTATTTCTGTATTTCTGAAAAAAAAATAAAATTAAAATTGGCATGGCTACAAATACAGTCATGCAAAAGTACTCTGCCTAGAGGACCCGCACTGCAATGATAAATGACTGCTGAGTGCTATTTAGGGCATGAAGGCTTAAGGAAGTGCCAGAGAACTAAATATCTAGTTGAGTCTTGGCATATTCACTAATGAGTTCAAAGGAAGATGGCAAAAGGAGCTGCTTCAGGCTCCCTACTTAAGTGGGACTGGTGAAGTCCCCATGCTGGAAAATAGCCCTGAGAGGCTTGAGCTGCAGCAGTGTAGTTGCAAAAGCTCCCCCAGGCAGCAATGCTGGGGTCCTGATGGCCTCATTAGCAGGCACATTCACTAAACCACATCATCTAAACCCCAGACCATCTAGGGTAGGGACATGTCCAGTAGGCAACACAAAAGCAGGCTGTGGCATGTAGACTCAGTGGGGAAAACCCACAGAAATATTAGGAAAATATAATGGGCATCAAAGCTAGAAGGCTTTGGTGGGACGCACTGTGTTGGACAGGGTCTGATGAGGAAGCCCTATGGAGTTGGGTTGTCAAACCAGCCTGATCTGTCAATTGTTCTGTGCTCATTTCAGTCCTTCCATTTATTTCTGCTAGCACCATCAAAAAAACAAGTCATGGGAGTGTTTTCAAATCAGAGTGATTCCCTGGCCAAACACCAACAAAATTCTGACTTTTTATTCCTGTCTGGTATGTAAACACATTTTGGAGGACTGCGGAGGCAGATGGGAAGGAATCTCTACTCCAAAACAGCTACTGCTAGCTGGGAGCAGAGGCCACACTCCCTGGGCACTGGCCTTTCATGGAAGGTACTGCTTCTTGTTGCATGGAAAAGAAAGAAGCAGCTCCAGAGTTTGGTGTTTGAACTCACCTCAGACCGCTCAAGTTGCAGCTTTACTGCCAATGGGCTGAACTCTGCAACATTCCCATTCTCCTGCCTGCCCCCAGGCTGCCCTTCAGTTCTTTTGGAGGAACCAGAGGAAACCAGGTTGAGGAGCTGAGCTGGATTAAAAACTAACCCAGGGGAAAAAAGAAAATTTTTTTTAAAAAGGCACTTTCTCAGCCAGATCAGTTCTCCAGCTGGGCTTGGCGAATGGACTCACGTGCAGCTGAACTGCTTGCGGCACTCAGATTTGGAGCCATTCCCACCATGGGGGATGTACTGTGGATGGCCAGTGGTGCAGCGGGGCCTGGGAAACATGAGCAAGACACAGCAAACTCTTCTCAGCCTTTCTGAGCTGGTACTTCACAGGGAACATTTGCGGGAGGAGGCAGGGTGAGAGACACATCTCTAGGAATGGGGAAACTGGAGAGGAGCCAGTGAGGGTGATGGCAGGGTGGTAATGTGGGCAAAACTGGATTTTGTTACCCTGTGTGTAGGAAAGGGCTACAGAGAGGAGAGTAGAGAGGGACAGTGCAAACACAGAAAGAAGAGGAGGGCCCAAGTGACTGCCTGCACTCTTTGCCCTCGTCCTGGCCACTTGCTGTGGTGGCCAAGGTGCTCTGAGCTTCTTGCCATCAAACAGCTCCAAGAGACAGTGTTTGCCCAGCAGCCAGCAGCTGGGGAGGCTTGTGGTGTGCTAGCACAGGCTTGGCAGGTCAAGCACTATAAAATTGATTCACTCCCCTTCTAATAGCTGAGATCTGAGGAAAGATGTACTGATCATCTCAGCAGATCTGAGATGTACTGATCATCCCAGTTTCTGCAGAGCTAAGGACAGGGCTCCCTGGTCACCTGAACTCAGCCTCTGTACCCTGTCTGCATCTGTTCACAGAGATGTACAGCAATGTCCCCATCTCCTGAGCTCTCCTCTGGAATCGCCAAATACTCTGGTTTATCACTCCGGCAGCAGAGGCTTTCCCATGAGGGAGCCAGCGCCATCGTTCACTAACCGAGGCATGTCAGAGAGATGCTTTCGCTCCCCCTTGCTCCAGCTGCATGAGCACGTGGGCTGGCTGGAAATGAGAGAGACCAGGGGAGAACAGCCCCATGTGGAGCGTATCCTCCCCACGGCATTGACCTGCTGTGCTTGGAGAGGATTGGCAATGGGGATAAAGTCAATTCTCCATTATCCACAGCACAGGGAAGGCAGCTGGGGCTCGCAGGGAGCTGACAGGAAGATGGAGGAGCTAAAGGGATGCAGCAGAATTTACACTATGTTTACTAAACATGTCTAAAACATGAGGCCAAACTATTTATTTATGAGCTGGCAGATGTGCAAAATTTTGATCATGGTGACTGCTGGTAGGGAGACACTAGATGCCCTGAAAGAGGTTGCCGGCACAAACCCTCTGCTTGCCACATTGCTCCATCATGGGTGCAAAAGGCCACTACAGCCTCACAAGAGCAGCGTGGAACAGAAGCATGAGAATGCAAGTGCCAGCAAAGGGAAAACTGCACTCGGAGAGCTGCTCTCAGCTATTTTGGAGGAGCCTCAGCCTGTGTGCATGTCCTGCCACAAAACAGCACTGTTTATTCCCAAATACCTGCAAAACACCATACCTGGATGATGCATTAAGCAGATACCTGAAGGCAGGAGAGGGTGATCTATGTATAAGGGGGTGTGTGGGTGGAATGAGGTAGCCATGAAACCACCACCACTGCCACGATGAATCTTGATAATTTAACTAAGCCTTTATATTTGTTCATTGATCCATAAGGCCTTGAATACAGATTGGTTAGGAAGACATTGGTTTTAGATTATATGCAGGGAAAATCTCATGCTTCTGAGAAGGTTCTGCTGTGTATCACTCCCAGGTGTTTAAACACCATGAATCAGATGCCTTAATATTCTTGTGTTTGGCTTAAAATAAAAAGAAAATAATACCATCTCCCTTCCATTTGTGTTCTGCTCTTCCAGTCTGTGAGATGCCTCAGGTAGCTTCTCCAGGTGGTCTTTGCAAAGCTCTCAGAAAAGCAAAAGGGGCAGACCAGGGGGGATGCAGCCAAGGGGTGTCATCTCCTCACCCTCCTCCCCAGCTCAGTGATTTCCCTATCACTCTGATGCTAAATGCAACTTCACCAGGCCTGAACTTGTTCTGTTCTTAAGGCATCTGTGGTTTTTTGGACACATGTGTCTTCCTCCCACTCCTCAGTTCCTGTGACCCATCTAAGGAGCTGGGGATGGGGCTGCAGCCCCAGCCAGCAGCAGCTCCCGCAGCTGCTGCTTAGCCCTGGCTGGGCAAGCGCTTCCCTTCAGCACGAGCACATCTGCTCAGACTCGGCTGTGAGCAAAAGCCAAGGGATTGCATGAGGGATCCAGCAGCTCGAGGGGACCAAAACTAAAACTGAAGCACATGAATGACCCTCTGCATCCCCACAGCTGGGGAAGTGGGGTCCAGGGAAGACATTTTTAAGTAGAGTCTGCCGATCCGTCTTAAATCTGGAGGAAAACTCCACCAACATTTAAAACCTGCCTCCTTTCACCTGCAAGAAGTGTTCACTACAGGAAAAACAGGTTTAAATAAGGAAAAAGAAAAATAAAAGAGCACTCAAAAGGGAAATAGTTCCGCAAATTGAGACCCAAAGAATCCCAGAGGTATTTGATGCTTGAATGGCTGAGATGCCATTCTGCAAAGCAAAGCATTGGGACTCATTTATTTATTTAAATTGGCATCGAGACACTGCTCAAATTTGCTGCCTGCAGCTATCTATCAGGTGGGATTCAGTGGATTGACAAGGGCACCGCAGGCATGGGGGTATGCAGAGCCCTCCTCACTCAGTGTCTTCCTCAGGAGGGTTTTCTTCCACGTGGCAGACACAGCAGAGAGGGCAGGTGAAGCAGGGGGCTGCCTACCCCCCAGCACCCCAGAAGTGCATTGCCTTCCACTCCAGCCATAATTTCCCAAGCCAGATGCTATCTCATGGGTGGCCCTGGGGCAGCCCAAGGGGATGGGACCATCCTACACTCCCCTAGGCTGTGACCTTTCTGATAATGTGTCAGATGGTGTTAAGACAGCCCAGTAGCAAGGAAAGCAATAATTCACTAAGTGGTTTGGCCCCCAGCTGACAGTGTATAAGCACACCAGGGAAACCCAGCTCTGGGGTGCCTGCAAGATGGGACAGCTTGTGGCAGGTTGCCCCAAATGAATTTGGGAGGAGGAGTCAGCAAAAGGCAGGAGTGGCCTGTCAAACCAGTCCCTCCTAAAGGTCTTACAGTGCTGGTAACACCTGTACATGCCCAGACAAACTGTCAGCGGGCTCTGGGGTGGGATGTAAACCACATGCAGCAATGCAGAGCTGGGACTGACAGCCCAAACACGCTGCCGTCTCTCTGCAGGGAGTATGCACAATTTAGATAACTGCTTTTTTCACCTTGTGGCAAGGAGGCACAGATCAGTTTTGGCCCTAGCACAAAACAGCCAAGGGAAGGAGTCAATAGCTCTCCTGAGCATCCTTGTCTCTCAGGTACAGGAGAGCCATGCTGGGCAGGATGGCTCCCAACACCAACCTGCAGGTGGAAAAGACACTGGTTTGGTGGGTTGGGTCCTCCAAATACAGGACCCTCCTTGGAGGGACCCACCGGCCCCTCTCCTACTCCATGGCCCAAACACAACCACTGCAGCTGGTGGGGTCAAACCGCTGTCAGGGCAGGAAGCAGCAGGAAATGGGAATTAATTACATGAGGTTTGATGGGTCCACATAGGATCAGACCACCTCATTTCTGGCTGCCAGCCTCTTTCTGGCCTCTTGCAGCTCAGGATGTATAAAACAGTCCATGGGTTACTGCAGCCTGTCAGGACTGGCCAGCAAAAAAGCAGGCAGCTAGGAAAGTGAGAATTTTCTTTCCCATCCCCAGCAAGTCCTAAGCTCAGCTGCATTCAGAGGAGAGGTTTGTTGGTTCAAGGTAGAACTACAGATGAGCTAAACCAAATCCAGGCTTTGTTTAACCATGTTATGCTTCTCTCTCTAGGGCTCTGCTGACATCAAATGTTGTTTTCCAGACTAGTGCCAGGCATTTTCTGTGTACACATTCCCAATGGCTTTCCAGATGAAGAGCTGTGATAAAAACCTAACCTATTATGTTGTAGGGCACTTCCTCTTCACCCTCGCATAATCCAAGAATGGGATTTATTTGGGATATTTTCCACTGCAAAGGAATGGCATCTGAGTAGAACCTCTCACCAACAAAAAGGAAAACCCCACAATTAAAATACAGCTAAAGAAAACATGTGAAACCCGAGATATGGAACAAATCCCAGCTTGAATCATCTGGTTCCAAGACCTGCGTGGAGCCCATTGAGCTTGAGCTAATATCTATTCACAACATGCAAGAAGTAAAGACAAATAGGAATGGCCCGGAGCTAAAGTTACACAGCGCTGTATCCGGAGAGGATACCAACCCCCTCTTCTGCGCTGACACCTGGTCAGGGCACTGTCACTGCTGCCCGCGTACGTGCCTCTGTGGTGCTGTCACCACACTCTCCTCAAACCTCAAAGCCCTTCTCCAGGGAGGGCAGAAACACCACTGATGGGAGCACGCAGCACTCTGCAAACTCAAGAGCTTTTTGGTGACTAGACCTTGGGTTTGGAAAGCACCTCTGTGTACTCCTAGCCCTGTGGCTGCCTGGAGTTCCAGCACATGTCACACCTGGAGAGATGGCAGTTGTACAGAGCACCTTTTGCTGTCCTGACCCCAACTTCATCCTCACCAGGGAGACAGCTGGGGATGCAGCAGCTCCCAGCCAGGTATCCATCCCAGAGGAACTAGCTGGAGAGGTAACATGCAGCTCTACGGAGGTGCCCCCAAGCACACCATTTAATTCTGGAACCACATCTAGGTAGGGGAGGGCTAGATGGAGTGAGCCCCAGGTAGCACTTTGGAGCACAATACCTACTGAAGCTTCCTTTGCAAACCTAACTGACCTGCAGGACTCGATCTGTTGGCAGCTGCGTCCTGACAAAAAGCCATCACTTTCTCCCTCTTCTCTGTCCAGGATGGTGCTGCTCCTGGCCGCCTGCCCCATGCACAGCCCTGCTTGCACCGGTGCAGGCAACATGAGCTGGGCAAGAGAAGGCTGGCTGATGAAACAGTCACAGTTAACCTGAGTCACAGGAGGAAAACAGTTTATGGAGAGGCTGAGCCAGTAATTTTGAAAGTGCCCGGGAGGAGGCTGGGAAGTCTGGTGGTGATAGCTAGTTGGGCTTACCTTAAAAGGTAAATTAAAAGGATTACCTTTTAACCCCACTGAGCTGCAGGCAACTCAGATGCAATCAGACCTTTAGGTGTCATTTCCTTTCCAGGTCTCATTTTGCTTTCAGGGTCTTTTTCTAATTTTGCATTTCTGGGCTATTTGGAATCTTTCCTTGTCAGAAGATGAGTAAATCTCCAGTGCAGGCTATGTGCCTGTTTGCAGCTCCCCATTTTGCTGGAGAGGGGTTTGAAGCCCACACACAGGCATGAACTGTGGGTCTCCACTCGCCAGGCTGGGTAGAGTGAGCAGCTCACTGTAGTGTAGCCACATTAGCCCTACAATAAGCTGTCACCCTAAGCAAGGTTTAATAGTCTAGTTAGATTAATGAGCCTGGAAGAGCCAAACTGGTTCACGGCCCAGCCATGTGGTTCACTCAGTTCAGTCAGGGTGAGCACCACGGTTAAGCTAATGCAGCCAGATTTTGTGAAATAAGAGGCTGTGGGGACAGGGAAGTCCTGCTGATGGTGATCCCGCTGGCCTTCCTGTCTGCGCCTATCTCCCTTCCCAAGATGGTCTGAATGGTTCTCCCTGGAATGCTTCAATAAGCCTCTATATCTCACAGGTACTTCAGAAAAGAGCAATAGAATAAGATGAGGTGCTGACAGGTCAGGCACATGAAGGGAGAGCAAATGGCACACATGGTGTAGTTGTCGGTTGCCACACATTGACAACAGCCCCCTCCTTCTGGTCCCCTTTGAAGGGACAGACAGCTGTAGTCCTTCCAGGATGTCCCTCTGTTCTACATTCCTGTCTTCTCCTGAGGTGGAAGAGCTATGAGTGAGTCAATATGAGAGCAGGGATGAGGCAAGCAGCTCACCATCATGGTGTGGGACAGGCTGGTCCTTCCCGCCTTGTCCCGACTGCTGCCCCATGGGGTTGCCCTGGCTGCTCACTACTTGCAAGTGATGCTTTTCAGATGCTGTAAGCACTTGCTGGTACCTGCCTCTAGCTCCCCTCTGCCAGCAATGAGGAATCCTTACCTTTGAGACAGCCCTGTCCAGCATCGATAACTCCTCTCTGCAATGTTATCAAAGGCCTTATCAATGCATGCAGCTGGCACTGGTTGCAATGAAATTGGTTGCAAGCCTGTTTTCTTTACAATTCCCTGTCTGGACATGCTTGTATCAGCCACAGGGGCCAGGGAAATCGATCCAGCCCCAATCAAAGCACATTCACTCAGCAGCATTTTGACTCATTTGGCTGCAAATCCCACCGTGCCTTTGCCTGTGTCAGAGGTTGGGTGGGGGAAAGCAGCTGTGGCAGCACCAGCTGTGCTCCCAGGGGTGGTTGGCTGCAATATGCAACAGCATCTCCTTGCATGGGGCTGTGCTCATCTGGGGCTACAGTGCTCCTGAGCCTACCCTCATCCTCTCCCCAAATCCACTCGCCATGTCTCTTCATAGCTATGTGGGTTAAAGTCCAGACTGTGGCTTTTTTATAGAGGTAATCCTGACAAGACATGGAAAGATGCTGAAAAAGATGCTTGAGGGAGCCTCGATTCAGCATCAAAGGCTAAGAGGAGAGGGCAAGGGAAAGAAGAAGGGTTAGAGGGACTGGCATCTCACCTGAGACTGCTGAGACATGGATGTGGTTTCAAAGAGGCTGTGGTGGGAACCACGCCATGGGAATTATTCCAAAGCAAACTCCAGAAAATGCAATTCTGCAAGTGGTTGGGGACGGCTGTGGTTTAATGTGTCTCCCCCACCTTTGACTTGTGGGAGGAAAAGTCACAATTCAGAGGCATCAGGGCCATCTGCACACAACAGGCAGACAGAGAAAAAACAGAGGTGAACACACCTGGTCCTGGCTAACAGCTCCAACTCCCACAGAAAACACCCAGGATCCTTTCCTGGGTGCTCCAAGGCAAAACCCTCCCACTCCCTGTGCTGCTGGTTAGCATTTTAAGCCCCTGTAGTGTGCACTGAAGAGTTAAGAGCTGCTTCCCCGTAGCCTCAGCAAGCTTTCTGTGGTTGCTTGCACTGTGTTCTATGCATCCCTTCACCACTTCCTCACCCACTCACCCTAGTGACTCTCCACACCCTCTGACTGCAGGAAGAGAGCACATCACTCACCAGGTGGCTTGCAGCTAAATGGTCAAGCTGCAGATGCACTCTAGATTTTCACTACAACTTGGGCTTCATGTAACATGGAGGACACGGGCTCTGTGATTTGGCCATGTTCAGTGGCACCTTCCTGCATTCCCCTGGGTTTCCTCCTGCAGCCCCAGAAGGTACCAACTGTGTTAAAGACAGAGATCAACCCCAGCCCTGCATGGCACTGCAATGCTGTGGCACTGGGGCTTTTCCTCCTCTGTGTGTGCTGGGTGTGACCAGCGTCAGTAACCCCAGAGGACACCACAGAAGATGATGGAGGTGAAGATTCCTCTTGAAGTGAGGACATCTACTTCTCCTCGACCACTGCAACAGCTCTGTGCACCCAAAGGAGGGCTGCTGCACCTAAATATGTCCATTCAGCATCTTCCCGGAGTCCTTCCACCCCCTGTTGTTGCCTCACTCATAGAGATGCGTGCCCTTTGACTTCTCTTTTATCTTTGTTTTGGTCAGTTCCACAAACTGAAAACCAACCAACCAACAAAACAAAAAAAAAAACCCAACAGAAATGCTTTGGTTTATTTGGTTTCCAAGGTCAAATGATCATGACTTGTTGGCTTGTGCATCTGTCAATGGGAGAGCTGAGAGGTACTGAGCCCCCATCAATCTGGAAGGTGCAGGCCAACCTGAGCTCAAGCAGTGACAAGAGCTAGAGAAACCAAGGCAGGCAATGTTCTTTTCTGCTTGCTGTTGTTCCTGAGGGGAAGACACCAGAAAGCTCCCAACCAGGCAGCATTTCTTTTGCAAGGAGGAGTTTCCTGTCACACTCAGAACAGGTAATTCAGAATATGAGCATCCAGTGACACCAGGATTCTCAGTGCCCTCCACTGCTTATATGTGGCTGCTGTTAGAGCACTCTTCTGCCTTGCTGTAGAAATGCCTCTGAAGTAATTTCTGCATGCACTCTTTCTTGACTGCATGGTGGACTTTTTGAACAAATTTATGTAGAAACCTGCTTGGTTGTTGCTCAACTTTACCTTCACCCTTCTTCTGACAAGCCACCACTGACTTATTTTTTATATTTCAGTTGTTCTTAGAAGAAGTGATGGAAGCTCTGCAACTTCAAGTGGTCTAAAGCCATACAGCAAAATATAGCCCCATGCTAAAGAGTTTGCAGGCTGGAGAGGCACAGTGTTGACAGGCACAAGTGATGTGACCTGGGCCAGGCAGGACAGCGGTGGCAGCAGACACCTTCACATCCATGTCCGCCACCTAGGGCAACCACGATGCAGCTGCCACCCTCCTTTGCCCTCCCAGTTGCAAAAAGATTGGACTTTTCATGCTGCCCAGAATTACTCCATAGCAGGAGACGGGGATGAATCTCAATTGCTTTGCCTTTAAGATCACAAACTGAAAAAAAAGCCAAATGCATTTCAGCAAATAATCCAAGGAGCAGGGCTGCCAGAAATGCCTAAGTGAGAGCAAACAATCCTTATCTGGCAAAGTTTTATGTTACTTAACACCAGTGCAAGTTTAAAGGCATTTGTTTCTGTTACACACAAGGCATCTTTTCTGGGTGGATCCTGTTTTTATTAGGGTTAGGCCCTGAGTATTTGTACCAGCACTTGTTCATCTTCCCACCTGCTCATCTACAGCCTGATTGCTGGAAATGGTGATTGCTAGTGACTGTAGTTATTTTTTTTTTCAGATCTGAGGCCTCAGAGCACTTGAGGAAGAGAGAAATATCATTGTCTTATGCCATTCACCTTGTGACCAATGGCAGAAATGTCACTTTGCTGTTTTCCTCCCTGCTATCAGCAGTGCAAAATGAACAAGGGCATCGGATTTCAAGACTGGTTGGCTCAAAGGAGGACTTTGTGTGCGGAGTCTATCTCGAAAGGGCATTAAAAGGACTGCAATCCCAAAGGGAGGGAAGAGAAGTGACCTTTTGGTGATCTTCTGGGGAAAGGGTGACAGTGAAAGTTTGGCTCTATGACTGTTAACTCACGTCTGTAACTCAGTGTGAAGGAGTTAACCAAATGTCAAATGACTTGCACACAGAGAGCCCAACAATCACTTATCAGCAATATCCACATGGTGAAAAAAAGATCGCATAGTAGCGACTGAGTGGGAAGTGTTTATAATTCCTTTTAGTGAAGGGATTGGCAGAGTTGCCTCTTTCCATGACAACAAACCCTTAGGCACAGCCCCTTGGGTGTGAACCACGTTCATTCAGAAGTGATGGAGAAGCACCTTTCCACTCACTGCCTTTGTCTGGCAGGTTGGAGCTACTCGGCTCTGCTGGGGTTGGTAAAGCCCAGCACAGCCTGACACCCTTCCCAAAGGCTCTTGCCCATGCACCCACTTGTGGCACCGCCCAGGAGGAAGAAAATAGGTCCATGTCACAGATCCTGGACACCACCTAGAAAACCACAGAGGACAATGTTCTGCTTCAGAGCCTTGCACCTGGCAAGGCAGTAGCATGGGGTGGGTAGGTGCAAATCATCATGAGGCTGAGTGCCATACCAAGGAGTTCACCTCGGCTTTAGCTGCAAACCCAGAAGTGTCTCAGCAAAGAAGCTGAACCAAGGGCTTGTGTGTGGCTGGGCAGTGTTTTATCTAGCTTCTTCCATCAGAATTCATTTGCATGCAGAGGTTTGGATTTTTAGACCATTTAAGGTTAACTAATTGCAATATGTTAATCAGCTGCTTTCCCGGAGGAGCAGCCGGTGGGGGTTAGGGAGCACGGAGACCAGAATTTGCTCTTCCACCAGCAGGATGAACAGTCTCTGCCACATTTGTGCCTGGGGTTGCTATATGCCCAGGACATCCCTGCAGTGTGCTCAGCTCCTTCCCAGCCTGACCAGCCCTGCAAATCATTCACTGAGCATGATCTCTCTCTCTTGCCCTGGAGAGGGGCAGGAAACATCACATGTCATGCCAGGAGCAGTGTCTGGCTGACCCATGACCCACAGGCACACAGGGGCATGCTCTGCTTTCTCTTTCTCTTCCTTCCTGTATTTTTGCTCATCATGGAGCTCATCTGAACCGCTTTGCTGTAAGATCCCTTCCTTGCTGCTGGGTTTGGTTGAAATTGGCCGGTGGTTTCAAACTATCTGTGGGTGGCTGATAGACAGGCAGATAGACAATGTGACTGTGAGAGCTTCATTTCTGTAAGAAATGAGTCTAAAAATGACTCCTTATCCCAAGGGAGCTTGTCCAGCATGTCTCAGACTGAAGTATGCAAAGCAGAGAGAAAACACTACAGAAACAGCAATGGTTAGGGTGATAATTTGAGGTCCACGGTCAAATTTCTCCCCTACCAGAGCCTTTCTGTTTGGCCTCCAGCAAATCATGTAATTTTTCTAATCCTCTGTTCCTTTTACGTAAAACAGAGCTAAAGGTTTGGGTTTTTTACCTTTCAGAGAGGGTATGACGAAGGCTCAGTAAATTAGAAATCATCAGGTGCTTGGATATTACATCTAAGCCTACAGCCTCAGTCTGGTGCCACCAAAGCACATAATACCAGTAAGAAAAAAACAAAGCAAAACAAACATTTTTTTTTAAAAAAGACTCTTGCTGTCTGGGCCCGTACATGGGTTTGGAAACAAGGTCCTACTCAGGAGGAGGTACAGATACTGCTGTGCTGGGGTGAAGGAGGTACCAAGCATGCTGTTGCACCTGGTAATGTTCTAGCACACACTGAAACAACAGACTTCTGCATCATTCTGCTCTGGGGTTAGCCTGGGGAAGAAGGGCAAAATCTTGTCTTTCCTCACACAAAGATTGAAAGGTGATTTGAAAACCGCCCCCTTAAATCTTTGCAGTGTGTAGTAGAGGGGCAAACACCTCCAGGGAGGCTGCAGGAGCCTGTCTGTCTAGTTAAGAGTACTCAGCGTGGCAAACACTGTTTGTCACAGGACAGGGGAGCTGTGGTATTGCAGCTGCTTCTTTGTACGCAGGGATGTTTTTCTGCCTCTATATTTATGGTCTGATGTTCCTGAACATTTGCAATCTCTGGGTGAGCCTGTAAGCCTTTAGTTTTATCACATTAACATGTAGAAGAGTTGTTTGTCTTCAAACCACTCTGGGGATAATATTTGAAGCAAAGGGATAATGTTTTGGGAGCGAAGGAGGTCCAAAATAGTGATGTTTTCTTCCCATAAGTGCCAAGCACCCCTTCTGTGATGGGTGTTTGCTGGCTGGGGGAAATGAATCAGTGATTGCTGCCTATCCCTAATAGGATTTATACTCCCAGAGCTGAAATCACCCACACAAGCAAGGCTAATGCAGTCACTTGCCAGCCCTTTCAAAAAAAAAAAAAACACCTCAGTTGTGGACTTGATGCAAATTGAATCATAGCTGCCAAATTCCCCATAAGGATGCAGGACCTGAGGACTCCCTTTAAGCTTGGTTTTCTGCTAGGGAGGGACTCATGGCTGTCCTGGAGGGCATCATCCTGTGGGTGAGAAATGCCATCCTGGTCTGGGGATGTTGTCTTGCCAGCATGTTCCCATCAGTATGCCATTGCTGTCATTGAAAATGGAGCTTTTTGGTAAGCTCAAGGACTTGCACTGGTGTGACATTGTGTACTGCCACCAAATTACACCCCTCATATGGTGAGAACTTCACTTGCTGTATTGTCTTCCTCCTCCATCTCACTCCTTTCTCCCAGTACTTCTGCAATACTCCTGAGTCACTTCTGAATCCTGTTGACCTCTGTCTGCCTTTAGCTGAGTTTTTCAGTGGGGAAAATTCCCCTTCATTTACGCTGTCTCTTTGCCTGAACTCTGACCGTCTCATCTCAGCCTTAAAACTCAAAATTAGGACAGCCCTTTCCCAAGGAAGCCCTCTCTGCTGCCAGCTAGGTAAGATGAGGAGAACAGGCAGAAGATTTCATAGAGAAAACTCTTGTGCATCTTCATTGGGTTGCCACAAGCGCTGCTCGGGAGAGCAGGAGGTGACAGTTTAACTGAGCCGCTTCCCCTCAGCAAGCCGGCCAGCTCACCCATCTGATAAATGGGAGGTTGGAGGGGTGTTGGCACTGATGCTTTATTTTTAATGCACTGTTTCTCTAAATTCCCATCAAATTGCGAGGAAGGGCGTACTCTAGTTCTGCTTCCTTTTGACCTCCTGTTAGCTCTTGGCAGCAAAGGGTGAGGTCCCACGCTTGCGTTTTAGCATGTTTGTAGCGGTGCCGTTTGACTGGGGGTGGGGTGGGGGGGTGGTGTTTTGGTTTGGCTTGGCTTTGTTTTCCTTTCCAAAGATGGGCCTGATGAGGAAGAAGGCAAGGAAAAGTTGAATTAAGAACAGGCAGCTTTTGCGGTTGGGGCGCAGGATCGAGAGTCAGCAGATGCAGGTTCTATTTCTGGCACCGCAGCAAAACTTCCTGGATGTCGCTGGGCAAGGCAGCTCTCACATCTCCACCTTACCTTGCCTCCCTCCCGCCAAACAACGACAGCTCCTGCCCTCCTACGCCCGCCGGGGCACTGGGAGGGATGCTCCCCGCCGGCGGAGGGGCCCGGCTC
>JANHFX010024746.1:5661-40401 GCA_027560015.1 Chloroceryle amazona
GCTCCATCAGGTCCATGTCCTTCCTGTGCTGAGGGCTCCAGAGATGGATGCAGTATTCCAGGTGAGGTCTGACCAGAACAGAGTAGAGCCGCAGAATCACCTCTCTCAATCTGCCACTAAAGAATTCTTCTCCATTAAAAGCTGTAGGGAGTTGTTTGTGGGTTTTTTGTTTGTTTGTTTTTGGTTTTAAGCCTGATTTCCTAAGAAAATGTGATTTATGCTTTTTCCTTGTTTTCTCTCATTCTTTCCTTACATATTCACCAATGGCTTTTGAAATCATTGACCAATGGCAACTGTGTTTGTAGGAGGCATAGAAATCTCATTGACTGTAATGCTCCAGCAGGGTTTGGGAAAATAGCAAAACTGGGTAGAGAAACATGTCACTATCTTCTCTTCAGAGAGAGATAATGCAATGCCAGTTTGGCACTGACCTGATTTCTTTCAGGATGTGCTGCATCTGTGTTCGATAGGAAAACAGGAGGTGGTTCTGTGTGCCAACAGGGCTTTAGGAGTTGAGCAGAACATTGGGCTTTTTTGAAAGGGCATGGGGGCTGAGAATACCCCAGTGTGTCAGGGGGACACTGGGAGAGGAAGCTGTCTTCTCATGGCAGGGTAGAGTACAGCATAGCTACCAGAACTGTGCTTCACTGTGTGGTGAACATGCTTAGGGATAAGCTGGTAGAAGATATTTTGACTGTGAACCAGGGAATTATTTTCTTGATGGGAATTAGATGATACTATGTTTCACTTACTGCAGGGTCACCTCACTCTTACTTTGGTTTTATATTTAAAATAAATCCTTCTGAAATTAAAATAATAGCTTTAAACAGTGATTAATATTTTCCCATGGTTTTTTGGGGGGGGGAATGATCTTGGTGTATTTCTTTGAAAAGACTAGAATTTAGGCCTCACTTTCAGTAGTGAAGAGGAAAAGCAAGTGTAACTTGAGTTTAAGAAATAGGACTATTCCATTTAAAGGCTATAGCAAGTAAGTGCTTTTAATAGTGGTGAGATAAAACTGAAAGGGTGCCATCTAAAATTTCTGTGTATAACAGTTACCATATGAAATATGTCCCTTAATCAAAGAATAAGGCTTCTTTCCTGGCATAAGAATAAGAGATAGTACCTTCCAGATGGAATTTCCTGTAAGCCCACTGTTTTGTAACATGGAGTTACTAGTTGAAAAATAGAGGGAGCTGGACTTTGGTCTAGAGTTACATTTTTCTGGTTCTTTCCTCTTTTCCTATATTTGCATTGCCTATTGAGCATGATGAACAACAGACTGAAATTTACCTCATTATGTTCAACTTGTAAGATAACAAATTTCAGTGGAGAATGGTGTGTACTGCTGAGAGATTTAGAGAAACTTTTCACAGACTTGGTAATGGTGAAAGTGAAGAAAACTTTATTAGCTTCCTGCTTTCTAGAGAATTTTCTGCTCAATAATGTCAAATAATACTTTTCAAGCCTTCAGTAACCAGTATAATCTTAACAAACTTTATAGTATTCAAAAATTTTAATTTATTTCAAGTATTAAAATACTTGAGTTTGAAAATATCATAATGGGCTGCAAAATAGGTAACTTTGATTTGTCCTTATTTTAAAGCAGTTTTTGTAGTAACAAAAAATATTCTAAAGGAAACTGGATTTTCCTCTGACTGTGAGTAAAAAAGCAAGTAGCAGCATGAATCACAGCTTCCAAGAACTCTCAGAATAGGAATGCAGATTCTCACACCCCCCTGCTTTCCTCGCTGTCAATTTTAATGTGGTAATGTTAATAAAGTTTTTCTTGCCATCCGCAGCAGCATTCATTATATCTAATCAAGCTACTAATAGCAGTTGTGTGGTTCAGGATGACATTAGAGTTGGAAACTAGTATGGTAGTTCCAGTGGTAACTCTTCTTTTGCTGAAAATATGTTTTCTGATAATGTTTTTATTGTTAAAATACTGTATTTTGTTGGGTTTTTTTTCAAGTTGTTGGGTTTTTTTTCCATCTCAGAAGCATTAGTTAAACATTTTGTGCTGCACTAAAGCTTTGCATGATGTTTCATAGATAATAGATACAGCTCTAGCGTTGAAGAGCTTGTGATCTGAATTTCACTGACATAGAAAATGAGGAGAATGACCTCAGAAAGGGGGACAAGGATTCAGATGAATGTGAGTCATAGTGAGAGAATTAAACAAGTTGTCTGTTTTAAGAACAGAATAAGGTTAGATCAACAAGAAGGAAGATGAGACTTTAGAAGCAAAAGACAGCATAAAGCAAGTCCAAATTATATATGGATTTGAAGAAAAAGAGGGAAAATGTATTATTTTGCAGGATCTGGCAAGCATAATAAAATCAGAAAGGTGGTCCAATCAAGATGAAGAGTAACTAGAAGGTGTTAGGACATGGGTCAGGAAAAATTTATGTAGAAAAGTACAAATTACGTTGATGGATTTGACTTTCATGAATTAAAAAAAAAGATGAGAAAGGAAAATGATTTGAGATTGTGCTGGTTTGATTGGTTTGGTAGGAAAGTCAGGACACAGTTTCTAGTATAAGAATTTATTTTTTTATCTCCTTAAGAAATTGAACTCACTTTTAAAGTGAGCGACAAAACAACAGGCAGCTGTGGCTGAAAAGTCAGTCTCAGGCATTCATGTTGCTCAGTCACTACCTCCTCTTACAGACAGATTCTATATAACCTGGAGGACTTACGAGTTTCAGTGCAATTGAAGTGGGACTATTAAAAGCCTTTGACATCAAAGGTAATTGAGGCACTACCACTTTAAATCAAATCGATCACAAACTTTTTTTTTCATAAAAATGACTGAAATTGCTTTTCAAAATTATTTTAGTTAAACGCATGCTAACTTTATATAGACAATTAAGTTTATGGTTGTTTTATATTGAGTTATGTTAATCTTTGTATTGCTGGCTGTTGTGGTTTAGGCCCACCTAGCTGGCAACAAAGCAGCCACACAGCCACTAATTCGCTTCTATACCCCTCTGGTGGGGAGAGAAGATACCGCAAAAGGCTCAAGGGTAGAGACAAAGGTCAGACAATAAATGGTCTAGATTGCTTATCCCATTAGGCTTGTCCAGTAGACCTTCTTCAAACATTAGCATTCTTCTTCAGCAGCTTGATAGCTTCTTCTTTGTGTTGTATGTACTGGGGGACAAGGTGGTAAAGAACAGGGATTTTGAAGTTCCTGTTTTTGTTAACTTGCGTCAAAGGAAATCTGCCTATCCTTGCGCGCAATGGAAGGAAATAAGTTTATATATACCTTAAAGGATATACTTAGTCATATGCAAGTGTTGAAAGTATCAACAGTGACAACTAGCAATAGTTTTCCTAACAGGATTGTCAGCAGTGAGGTTGTCTTACCAGACTGGTGTATTTTAAACAGAGCACTCTATGTAGGAATACATAATTTGTGATCTGTAGTAGACAGGGAGCTATTTATTTTTGGAGTAAGTAGAGTGTTTGTGTATAGAAATCTCTGTTGTATTGTTAGGTTCTGCTCAGTTCAGCTCTACTGAAAGTAGTTTTTCACTAGTGAGGGAGAGATGAGTATGTCTTACGCTGTTGTGAGCTGTGTTCTCTGGCAGTTTTAAACTGTGTTCTGAGACAGATCATGTGTCCTGTTTGCACCATAATACACACACAGAGTTATGATTGTACTGATGTTATTCTCTTTCCAGAAACTTGCCTGGTGTATTATTGATGTTCTGCAAGGTCATAATATACCCCCAAAACAAGTGTAATATAGTTGTTGTAATATTAATATTATGTAGGCAGCATTAGAACTGTAACATTGCCATTAGGCTGTAGCATTTGTCTCACAAATTTGAATTTCTAGCAGTGACAGAGCTCTGTCAAAGGTGGTATGCAGTTTTGAAGTTCTCCTTTGTGTGTATTTACTTCATTATGTCGAATAGAGGAATTTGAAAGTGAAAGTGTGGACAATGTAGGGATGGAAATAAAGTGACTGAAATGGCAGGAGAGAAAAACAGAGCAGCAATCAAGGGCTCACCTCTAAAAGTTGTTTTGAACAGATTCATCTTTATGGAACTGTGAGGCTTGTTGTTGTTTTTCAGAACACTGTGCCAAAGAAGACTTTTACTCAGATGACATCGTGTTTGGACTACTAATGCTATCCACCCATTCTACAAGACACAATGCATTTCTAGGTAATTTAAGTTAAAATATGTAGATTTTATTGCTACTAGAGAGCAGTAGTGTTTTAAACAGTGTTTTCAACCTCAGGCAAGGTATACATTCCATTTCAATTTGAGATGGAAATCAGTGTTGTGTGGGGGCAAGAATAAACGTCAAATAAGCTTTTAATAAGCTTTCATCCTGTACACTGGAGCATGGAATGAAACAATTGAACAAATTGTACCTGAGCTGCCTTGGAAACTGAAAGGAAAAAAAAACAAACCAACCTCATGATGGCACTGTCCATCAATGGAGTGTGCTAATGTGACCCTGTGGTTTCTGGAGGCTGAATTAGTATCTCCCCCAGTGATATTTTGCAGTGAATGAGCATATGTATTGCTATGCTCATTGCTTTTTTGGGTGCGTGGTTTGGTTTTGTTTGGTTGTTTTTTTCAGGCACTATGTTAAAGTGGAGATATGCTTAATATTCCATTAATGTAAGAACATAGAGAAAATGAATAGGTTAAAGTATCAAAATTTCTGTTCACATGTTGATCTTATTTATGAAAGGCTTGCATCTCCCCACTTCTTTGACTGGTCACTGTGTACTGTCCAGCTGAAGATTTTCATGTTTGCAAGATTTGTTTATATCTTATCTTGCAGTAAGGTTACCAGTTGCTTTGTATGTCTGTGGTCACACAAAGAGAAGCTCAGAACAACAAACTGGGTAGTTTGTTTAAGGTTCATTTTATGAGCTACAAATGGGTTTTGATTCAATATATCATGGAAATCCTAGCCTTGGCCCTATGCAGCCTTCATGTATGTGTTTATATGTCTTTTCTTTCTAAGCAGATATTATCACTATTAAACTTTTCTAGATGTTGGTGTTTGTTTGTTTGTTTTATTTTGTTTTTGTTTTTTTTTAAAACTGTGTCAAAAAAAGCGCAGAAGCTGATCTGTTTAGGTAGATTGGACGTTGTGCCAATCTTGCTGAAACTGGTTTATTTTGTCTTGCTCACGGAAAGCGTTCCTATATTTCTAATGGCTTATCAGGTATTGGAGATGTTTACTTGTGCATGAAGTTTGGTTGTGAATAGAGTTACAGGTAGCAGTGCTTGTAGTTAGTGATGTTTGAGAGTTTCTATTCTAACACCTTGGTTTTAAGTTGTTTATAATTTAGCAAGACTTAAGTCACTGAGCAGTAATTCTTTGTGTTGTATATCAGCTTCAGCTAAAACTTTACCAAAAGTCAGCCTGTGTCTGAGAATGAGATGAGGTGGAGGAATATACTGTTTTCTTGACTGAAAAGGCAGTGAAAATCTTACCTCTGGAAATAGAAAGCACATGCATGTGTTAGAGCAAGCACTAGAGGTGTTAGGAGAAAACTTACAGTTATGCTGCAGTGTCAGGTTAATTTTTTATTTTAATCTTTTGTGGGTTTTATTTATTTATTTTTATTTATTGGTTTGTTTGTTTTTTTTTGTGCCATCCCAAACTTACATTAGGCAGCATGATAAATTTCTGAAAATACAGTTGGTACCACTTCAGTGATTTGCCTAAATCCTTTTCATCTGTCCGAATCAGATGAGGTAGATATATTCCCAATCTTTTTAGTCATTGCCGGAGTGAGATACAGAGCACGTTCTAGCTGGACTGTGAGAGGTAGGCAGGCTTGATCTACTCCACTCCATTGTAATGTTGGGTAGAAGCACTGAGTAAGGAGACTTTCTTCTGCACTACTTGTGCTTTTCCTTAACCCCAGTCCTCATTTACTGTTGATGCTGTCCATCATATGCTACCTCAGTACTGTATTTTCATAACTGTTGTATGTTTTTGATTCAACTTTTCTATGTTACTTGGATTTTTCTTTATTGCTGTTCTTGTTTTCAGAACAGATCATAATAAAATAGGTTGTTTTGAACAATTCATACTGTCTGGTTAAAAGCTGCAACATACTACTTTTTGAGCATCCTGAAAACTTAAGCATGCTTAATGTCTTTGGTGTTGCTTTGAAGTAACCTTTTTAGATGATGAACTGCCTTTTTTAATTATGAATTTGTGTCTTCCAGGGCATACTTCAACTTTATTTATTCCTTGTCTATTGGCTATTTTCCTTCACCTTTACATTTTCATTGGTCCTTTTACTTTTGTTTCTTCCTCAGAGCTTTTTTTTTTTAATTGTTCTGAAAATCCTCAGTTTAAAGTTCTTAACTTATAGAACTTCTGTATTTAGTTTTACAAAAAAAAAACCCATTTAAATTATTTTTTTTCCTTATTTTTTTCATAGAAGTATGAAAAGCAAATAGCTAGAGATAAAATACTTTTGAGACTGATTTGTCAAAATCAAAGAGAATAATGATTTGAAAGTTGTTGTACTCTTTCTCACTGATCTGTGTGCATGTGAGTGCTTGCCGTAGTGCTTCTGTGCACCTCCGGAAACATGCCCATGTTACTACTTGTGCAAAACCACGTTTACTCAGGAGAACTGTGAAGTCAAAGCACTGTATTTTTCTGATTTGTTCTTCTACATCTGCTCTAGAAGTGCAGTGAATAAGGAGTAGCAGCAGCACTATCAGAGCCCATCCAGAAGGAATGGCAAATGTATCGCAGGGCAGTTGCAATGTCCTGGTCTTAATTATTGGGGCTTCTCTGCCTATCACAGTAAAGATAAATTACAGCTTGTTAAAACAAATTTGTTTTATAGGGCATAGAGAGCTAATGATCTGAAAATGTTCTCTTGGCTCCTAACTGAGATTTAAGGGAAAAAAAGAGATTGTTTCTGCGCAAGCTAAGAGATTATCCTAGGTTTTATGTTTGGATCAGAGTAGTTGACTTAAAATAAAGTAGTGGAGTTGCTGACCAAAGCAAAGTTATGGCCTGGGCCAGACAGAGAGGAAGGAGAGGTGCTGCATGGGAGAAATAACTGCCCTGTTTGTCTAAAGATTCAAATTATGAAACAGAGGAAGGCAGACTTACAAGGCAGGCTGGAGACTTCTAGTTCTACTTTATTTTACTGAAACTAGATTTTATAGTGTTGAGGATGATCTTAATGTTTCCACTCATCCCTTTTGCTTGTTATAGGACTGCACTGAACTTCCTTTTCAGGTATTTTAGGGGTTTTGTATTGAAGTGACCCAAGAGTGTCTGGTGTTAATGAATTACAGGAAGACAGAATCTGCATTTAGTACAGGAGTAAATGAATTGATTTATTGTGTTTTAGATTTCTGTGAATTAAAAATGTGGTATGGAATTCATATTGATTCTATTAATTGCTTAATAGGGTTCAAAAAATCAGCAGTATAAGTTGTATTTATTGTTGATGAAAATTGATGCTGACTTTTTTTGTTGTTAAAACCATAATTACTTTTTACTTTGTAAAGAGTACTTTCTGGTGGGTTCTGTGCCGTGTTTTTTGTGGGTTTTTTTTGGTGGTTGTTTGTTTGTTTGTTTGTTTGTTTTTGTTTGTTTGTTTGTTTTGTTTTGTTTTGTTTGTTTTTTGTTTTTCTCTCTCCCTCATAAAGCTTTGCTTTGAAGTCCAGGTGCACATAGAAGGAAGCTTCTGAAATAAATTTTAGGTATAATGACCATCTTTTCAACTTACATGCCCGTGAAGGTTTGTATAGTGTTGTTTTGTGGTTTGTTTTTTGTTTTTCCTAACAGACAATTTTTCTTTAGGAATTGCTTTAAAGACATCTGATGTTCTTTTCATCTAAATTTTAGCAAATGCAGAGTGAAGCCCATTCTTTCATTTCCAAAAATCCTCTAGAAAATTACTCGGATGTTGTATACTGCATGTCGGTGAAACTAGGTGAGTATCCAAATATTTTTATTATTCTAAACAACTAAGGAGTTAATTGCATGTGACAAAATCCTGTTTATAACTTAAAATGCTAAGAGAAACTCTGGCTTTTAATCTAAAATCTGAAAGATTAAATTCTATAAACAAATTACATAGTTCAGAAAGGGGGGGAAGATTAATCAATGTATTCCTGGCTTTACTCCTAAGGTAAAAAGCTGTATATATGCCAAATATATTTTCATCTTGTGTTTCTGTAGTGAAATTCTTCCATAACATAAGTTGCTTGATTAGTTTCCCTTAGCATTTATGTGTTCTGTTCCTGTGGCTGATCTCTGAGATAATGTTTGGAACTAGTCTTACAGTACAGTAATATTCCTGTGTCATTAATCTGATTTTTCTTAACTGGTGTAGTTGCTTAGCACTGGGTTTAGAGATCAATTTAAAGGATTGAAACAAGCACATGTTCGTCTTTTTTTTATTTTTGAGTTAGGGCAAGTTAAATCACAGTGATGGTGCATGTATGCCCTTGTCCATCTATACCATCTGAATTTCCAAATAAAAAACAACACTTGACAGCTCTGTCTGAAAGTTCAGAGATGCCAGAATCTTCAGCTTTCTCTTGCTAAATTTAGTAGCAGTGGTAACAGGAGGAAATAAATAAATGAGAGAAAAATCTGAAAGAAATAAGGGAAAACAAGAAAAAAGTAAATTATCTCAAAGTGAGGTGGGGGGAGGGAAGAACATGGAGTGAAAAACAAAGAAAAGAGAAATTAAGTCAAAATGATATGTATATCCAGTTTTATGTCTTCTGCTAAATTCTGGAATAGGGAAAATAAATTCTTTTTGTGGTAGCCAGTAGATTGCCATGTACCTTTTTTTTTTTTTTTTTACTGTGGTGAGAAGTTACAAAGAAAAGCTTACAGAACTCTTTCTAGAGCCTTTCAGAGCCTTCAAATATTCTGTTTGTGAAGTGACACCGATTTTGGTTTGTCTGTTCTGGGAAGGTAGGATATAATTCTGGGCATGTAGCACCATTTTGATTTGGATCATTAATACTGTTTTGGAAAAAAAATCTTTCAATTATCACTCCTTATTACATGCTTGCTCAGGGTGTTTGAGCTAAATTCCTTTCCCAGGAAACTAGTTTGTAAGTCCTGTTGCAGCTGCAAAGTGCTCTTCTGTCTCTACTGATGACATACAGGTCTGAATCAATTCTTAAATCGCTGGAAAATTTTGAATGTCCTGTGAGATGGTGATGTTTGCTTCTGGAGACCAGATGAAATCTAATCCAAAATGAACTCTCTTGAACAGCTAGCATAGGAGTGTCAGCACCAGCTGCTCTGAACTACTGATCCATTTCTCCTGTTCCAGATTACTTGCTAATGGAGACAGAGCCAAAACTGTTCACTTTACTAATAGGTCAGTAGATGAGGGCAATGAACATCTGTGATGTATATCTACTCCACAAATCCAGTTACAAGTTTCAGTGCTAATATTTGCAACTTTCAAAGTGCTGTGAATATTCTTTACAACTTTTCTTAATATAAACCAAGGAAGCAAATACTACAAGTGACAGGGAATAAAATGATTAAATGATAACTGCCTTCTGAAATTTTGATCAGTTAATCTGGTTTTCTTCCCTGCTTATTTTCTTAAAGTTTTTAAGATAGGAGTCTTCTGATTTCTTTAATAATTTTTATACAGAATTCTAAAATTTATATACTTCCCACCCCAAGTGTTTTTCTTGAGCTGCTCACCTGAATTGAAAAAAAAACCCATCAGTCCAGTATTTATTGTGGTACTTAAGTAGGAGCAAGGCAAAAAATTAAAAAGAGATGGTGTTTGCAGTTATTACCATCTTTCTGTGCATTGAGCTGTCATGAATCGGCACAATTGCTTTTCACCTTAGACTGAATTCCACAATTTGAGGTTATCAATGGCAGTTGTTAAGTTTTTGAAAATTTAAGTAATACTTAATTGCCAAAGTTAAATCTTTCTATCTTGAAGTAACAAATGAGAGATCTCTTTATCTGTCCTGTGCAATTTTAAGTTCAGAGACTCCCATGAATTTTGCACATTTGCTGCTAGTGTAATATTGCATATATCAAGCCAATGATTAGTACTCAAGTCAATTACATTTCTTGTTTATTAGATCTTTGTAGAATGTAGGTCTTAGCTTTCAGCATTTTTTCCAGAAAATTTCCAAGATTCAAGTTCGATTTCTCTTGCTAGGGACATTTAAAACAAGAGCCCCTTAATATGATAATAATAATAAAAAAAATCATCTGAAGTTGTAGCAACACAAGTATTAGCAGCATTTTGAAGTATTTTTTTTTATTAGAGCGTATTTTTCAAACCAAGTTGCAGTGTCATTTAAATAGTTTTTATTCATTCTATTTTCTCATGTTGTAACTAGTGTAAATATATTATAATAAGCTAGCATAATTCATTCTCCTCATCTTAAGTATCTCTCCATTCAGTTTGTATAATCCTGTCTAAAAGAGCGATTATTACTGCCACGTGTCTATGTCACATTTCAGCCCTGGGAAGTAGCTGAGTCACCATCCCTGGAGGGATTTAAAAGACTAGGATGTGGTTCTTAAGGACATGGTTTAGTGGTGGATTTAGCAGTGCTGGGCTAATGGTTGGACTAGATGATTTTAAGAGGTCTTTTCCAGTGTAACTGATTTGATTCTGTTCTAAAAAAATCCCCCATGCATTAAGTTGAACCCAAAATTTGGTACTTGGTTGCTTCACATAGCTTTGAGACAAGGCCTCATTGAGGCAGGTACAAATGTCAATTTAAAGTGAAGAAAAATGCTGCCAGTTAAAATATGACAATTATAAACCAGCAAGTTATGAAGAGTCCTCATTATATTAAGTAATCATATATTGGAAATATTGCATTGTTATGTTGAAATGTGTATGAGTATATTGTTCTAAGTGGTTTGTGTGTTTGTTAGTGTTAGGCATAACTGAACTGGTTCAAGCCTTAACATATGCTTAAATACAATACAGGTCTCTTCATTATCCTGTTAGCATGTGGCCTCAACAAATAGTTTGTATTATTTTCAGGATTTCCTATTCCTCGATACCAGTGTTACATACGCTACTAGCAAGATCCTAGGGAATTGAAACCATATTCACAGTGTTCTAAGCAGAAGAGAATTGCCAAGGAAAATAATTAATTTTAGTTTTTCATTTTCATAAGTATATTAATTGAAAATTGGAATAGCTATAATGCCTTTATAAATACTTTCTTTATAAATACTTCCTTTATGTTACTTTTTAGGACTTAAGTGCTGGATGATCTGCATCAGGTCCTGTTATTAAAGTAGGAAAAGAGCCTATAAGGGGTGGATTACCATATTTGCTTTGATTTAAAATATTAATTGCAAGATACATCTGGTGCAACTTGATTTTTAACTGCCATTTTTGAAATGGCAGTCTTTTAAGGAGTGCTAATTTTAACATCTTCAGTAACAACCTGGAAGGGAAGGTTCTAAATGTTTGCAAATAAAATATGGTGATACTAATTTGGGAGGTGTTGAGAACTTGAGAGTGCAGAGAAGGCTTTGATGGGCAAGAAGTAAGCATACCAAGACATGTATTTTGGTAGATAGAAATAGTGTGGCCTGATCATTATGTGAAAGAAAAGCTTGAAAAATGGTAAAAAGAAAAAAATCTGAGTAGAACAGTTTAAAGTCACTCAAATGTAGTGAGTATGGGCCCAAGTAGTTAATATTTTTTTGTTGAGTGTTGTATATAATAAAAATGACTACTAGTTCTCACATAAATATATTCAAAGACTCATTTGAAACTTTCTAAATTTTATATGGAAGTATCAGGACAGATTCTGAATTTCCAAAAAATACAAAAAGGAGCTGAATTTGTGACCTTTTTTTTTCCCTATAACCTAATTTTAGAAAATTCTTACCTCAATTTTGGTAGCAGTGGCAAATTTTCTTATCTCAATTTCGGTATTCTTGGCTTAGAAATTCCTCAGTTAGGTTTTACATCTTTCTGTCAATATCATGGTCTTAAAATATTTTTGAAAGAGCTGGGGGAATGGGAAATAATAGACTGAATTTTTTCTGTGAATGTTAAATCAGCCTGCCATGTCCTGAAACCTTTCTTTATAAACTTCCCTGTGCTTGAAGAGTAGCATCGTCATCGTAACTAATGACAGTGGTTATGATGACAAATGGCCCACCATTTGAAAGATCATACTGATCTGTGGGAACGAAGAATTTGTTGTTGGTCTTTTGTTGTTTCTCTAGCGACCCTCAGAAGATGAAATCAGTATGTTTTCTGGACAGTCAGCACAAGCTCTGAAAGTTTATGCTCATGTCAGTAACAAGCCACAGAGGAGGAGTGCATGCTGCTACTGCTCAAAAGGAAGAAAGAATTTAAGCAGATTTAATAGCTACAGAAATTTATCATGTTTGAGAAACAGAGAATGCTCAAAATAGTTGTTCAAATGTTACAGTTTTCTTTTGAACAGCGTTTACCGAACATTTAGAAATTAAGTTGTTCAGTTAAGTAAAGATGTTCTTCCTGCTTTATTCCCACATATAAGAATATATATGTAGAATGATTGCAGGAAAAGTCTGTTAAATTTATAATTGACTGTGTATGCTTTTTCTTCTATTGCTGCATTGCTGTTTCTGCTTAGTTCATTTAGCACTATCCCTTTGTAAAAGTACCAAGTTTCCTGCCTGAGCAGGTCCAATTATTGCCCAAATGCTGCCTGATGTTCTGCTTCCTTTAGATTCTTGCTTACAGCAGGGTAGTGAAAGGATGCCTAACATCAGTCCTCAGAGTGGTTGAGTGTTTCACAAAGAGTTTCCAGGGACAACAGAATTAAAGTTTTTCTCACTTGGTTTTGTCCATTCTTTAGCCAGGGCAATAGTTAAGACATTTTCTCTCTGTACCAGTTACAAATATAAAGGACTTGTCCTATAGCTTGGGTTTTGTAATCTCTGTAATTCCAGTTGAGCCTGGATTGTTATATTGAAGGCTCTGACGGAAGAGTAATTAGTGTTTTGTTTAATGAAATTAAGGAGCAGTGCAATGCAAGGGTTTGGAATTCTGTAACTATAGTATTGAGTTTATATTTAATGTATAAACTTGCTTTTTCTGTAACAGGTAGTTTATTGTAGGAAAAACTGTCGGATCTACTGGCAGACACTAGAATTTTAGGAAAGTCCTTGCTTTTGTTAAGTGTTGTTAATCTTATGAAAATAACAGTAAGTGTGCTAATACAGAAGGGTATTTTGCCACATCTTTTTTGATTACACTGAAATTAGCATGCCCTAGCATTTCTCTTGTTTTGTTTTGTTCTGTTTTTCTACTACCTCATTCTTTGTTATCACTCTCTGGTCTCCAGGATGATGTGCAAGACTTCTAGGGGAAAGGGATGAGAGAAGGAGAACCTGCTTGTTTGGTAATTTTTGACTTGGACTGCATTTCACTGTTGGAGCTTAAAACATTCTTACTTTCTCAGCTTCTGGAAATGTCAATGTGAGGTCTCACTTTTTTTCTTTTTGAAGACACTTTCCACTGAAGTGCACTGCCTACTCCCTTCTTCAGGCAGTCAAACAGTCCACTCTTCACAAATGCTTTACAGAATAATTTAGCTGTGCATGAGTCACCGGCACTGGGAAATCCAAGCATCAGAAGCACTTCCACAGCTGCACAAATTGAGGATTGTGCAATCAACCTGGAAAAAAAATATGCCTATGTCTGAATATTTTTAGTGTTTTACATGTTTGCATTTCTACAGGAGATAGATAATTAAGTTTCAGATTAAATGTTAGCTTTCCGAAACACCTGTCACTTGTTCTTAGGTGTTGCTGTTATCAGCTGTCCTAGTATTTTCTCTATATGCCCATTTTGTACACTTGTACAATTCTAGGAGTTAAAAACTGTTGCTGTTGGTATAAATCGCTTTCATTAAACTTTCATAGTTTCATAATACTCATTTAGATGAATACCCTTGTATAAGTATCTGTACTGAAGATCCTCTTCAGTCACAGTTCATGCTAATTAACATGTTATTTGCTAGATATATAGGTTAGTAACTACTTAGCAACATGTCACGTAGGTGTACTCTCCTGCTTTATGTTTTGCCTGAGCTTCCCACTGACTCTAAGGCTGACTTCTGGATCCGTGAGTCTTAATCGTTGTATATAAACAGACGTCACTCTATCCAGAAGTTTCATTTGCATGGGTTGCCACATGAGTGCAGCAATGCAGGGGAGAGTATAGAAGTTTCATTAAAATATGAAGCAGAGTTTTCAAGTTGTAGCTAAAATGCTTGTTTCTTTGAGCACAGATTTTAATCTCATTTTTCCTAGTTTTGTCCTCTGGTTGTAATTTAACATATAGTGTAGGTCAGCATGAAATGGCATCGGTGTCAGAAGATGTCTAACCCAATGATTTACTGCTTCCCTTTCTTCTGTGCCAATATGGTTTTTGAGCACCCATATGGTCAAACAAATGTAGTTGATTTAGCTGAATGAAACAATATTTGGGTTAGTTTTAGGTAGGACCAGTTTTAGGCTGTGTTGACTGTGTGATCACAGATAATAATGCTAGCAGAAGAGAGGGAATTTAATATGGATATGGAAATGAGTGGTCAAAGCAATGATCAAAGGTCACATTATGTAAACTTTTGGCTTTACCAAGGAGTTTGCTAAAAGTCTTTATAAGTAACTGTTAGGGTCTGAAGTGCTTGATACCTGTAGCCACGGAGTTACTCACGTGGTCTACGTATCTATTGGTCTTGTTATATTAAATGTAGTAATTCTTCACCTGTGGACTGATTCAGAGGAAGTACTTAGTCTGTTTCAGTAAGTACCCTGTCCATGAGTTAGTAAGTCTTTGTCTCCTGTTTAAAAAAATAAATAGATACTTGAGTTCATTTCACAGAGTTGTCTGGCATGGCTTGCCAATTTTCTTCTGCCCCATCCACCCCTTTTTAATGTGTGCGTAACTGAGAAACAGTGAGATGTTTCTGGATGTTCAAGATAATGGTATCTTAAAGGAGTAAGTTGTTGATAAGAAATAGTTGATTGTCCTTTGAAAGATAAGGTGAATTACAAATTGGGTGAAACTGATTAAAGATGTATAACTATATCCTTAAAATTTGTCCCGACTTCACTGTAAAGGCATTCGGTGCAGAAATAACTTGCATAACTTCTTACACATCCTCTTGGCCGTCTGTTGACTTCTTGGATTTCTGAAGGTTGTAGAATGCAATAGTGAGAACTGAACAAGAAATTTTGACTGAAGGTTCTTCCAGATTAGTCAGTGCTCTTTGTGTAAAAAGTGTAAGTGTACCTTCCAACCCGTAACATTCTGTGATTCTGTGATTTGGACATAAAAGCTAATAATCTTCACTGCGTAGATTTTTCTGGTCTAGAATAGAATTTTGGAAAGATTAATTTGTGTGAATTTCAAAATCTGCTTTTCACTCTTTTTCTTACCTTGCAACACACTGTTATATACTAAAAGTCTGGCAGTTTAGGTGCACACTTATCATGTAGGTTCATCTTTTTCTGCAAGATTACTTGTAAGTGAATATCTAAGTGTTGTTGCAATAATAACAACTGCAAAATCTATGCTGGAGACAAGTCTCATTTTCCAAATTTAAACATGACATATCAGCACTGAGCAGATTTTTTTTTATGGAATGGAAAAATAATTTACTTGGCATTATCTTGCTTTGAACGTGCAATAATTATGTCTGTTGAAATTGATAATGGATCTCCTCCAGGACAGTTTTGAAATATTACTTAACTTTCTATATCTAGATATTCTTCCCTCTTATTATTGGAGTAGATAAAAAAAATGTTTAACTCTTTGATCCTTCTCATTTTTTGGTGAATTTTCATGTATATTTTTCAGTTTAGGAATAAAGTGTTTAATAACTTTTTCTCTTTGTATAGATTTATTACTGTTCTTGGTGGTATTTATCCTCTGAAGAAAATGTGACAAACCATTTTAGACAAATTGCTGTTTAAAATCTGTATCTGATACAAAGCATTTAAAATTGCTAACGCTCTTTTTCATAAACATGCACAATTGTAATTGGATGAGTCATTTCATAGTGGTGTTAACTCGAGCATAGATATCTTGGTACCATATTGGAAAGGGTTTTTTTCCTCAAATTTCTGTTAACATTGAGAAATCATCAGGTGAAAGACACCTTTTCACCTTTTTGTTGTTGTTGGTTTTGGGTTTGTGTGGTTTTGGTGGGGTTTGTTTTTTTTTTTTTGGTCATGGTCTCTTATCTTGGTAACAGCCTGTGGTCTGGTACCTACTTGGATGTATTCCTGAGTGATCTGATCTAGGTGATCCTGCTCTAGCAGGGGGGGTTGGATGAGGTGATCTTTTGAGGCCCTTTCCAACCCCTAACACTCTGTGATCTTTATTCTGTAGAAAATTACTGGTTTGTATGTAGCAGATAATTTTCTGGGACAAATTAGTAATATTTACTGGGAATTTAAACTTCTGAGCATGTAAAAAACAATTACCTACCTTCTCAGTTCCATTTAAGAGGCTGGTATATTGTAAAATATACCAGGTTTAGATGCCTTTTGTGGGAGAAAATAGATTTCCAGATTTTATACCATCTACAGCACTATTTCCACATCATAGTGAGCATTAATTTAGGATCTGTTTTGAGCCGACTGGCTGCCGATTGTTTCTGCCCAGAATCCCATTAAAGGAAATGGAGATTTACAGAGACGTGAAGATTTTCAGGTTTGAATTGTAATACTAAGAGGTTGTCTTCTCTTGATTAAAACTCATATTGTGAAGTACTGTGGTGGGGTGTTTCTTTTAAGCACCATTTAAGGTGGCAGGTATATTTTTCAGCTAGGCTTGAGTACGAGCTAAATTGTATTTTCAATGTGCAAATACAATACAAGCTCTAAAGTCTAACCCATGTTTTTCTGTTATGGATCCAGCAGTGGCAGATGTAGTTAAGATGTTCCTGCTCCTCTTTGTAGAGGGGTACTGTTCCTCAGGCGTGCCAAGTTTCAAAGTACATGAAGCCACAGTTTTTAGTATGAACAAGATGATAAAGATTATATTTAAAGCTGTGTGACATAGAGGTTCTTTCAGATACAGCATTTCACAAATTGGCTTCAGAGTGTGGCCAGAGCTGAACGGGTGCATACCTCCAGTGAGAGCCAAGGACTAGTGGCAAGGAGCAAGGTGGAGCCCTCTAAAACATGTGCAAGTGGAATTGTGATGCGTAGCCTAAGTCTTTCTCTTGTAGAGACTAGCTGCACAGGATTTACAGGCATTATTTCTGCCACACACAGCTTTGTTATTAAAGGAAGGGGATCTCCAGTAAGGAACTGTGAATACAAAGGACTGAGAAAATACTTTAAATGAGAATACAGAAGAATAGCTGTTGTTTCTAATGGCCAGGTCATTAAACACTGCCTTTTGAATTTATCTTATAAACTTAGTGAGGTTTGTGCTATTTTTTGATTACCCTTTATGATTTTCTGAGACCAGGAGGATATTCACTGACAAACTCTGAAAATCAGTATTGTAACAGTTTGCTTTTAATATCTTTGTTAATAATTTGAAGGGAGCACATAAACAACCCCTCGGGTATCTCCAAATGCAGTTAATTTGAATCCTAGAAGGCAGAGATAATACAGGCAGCCTGTAAAGAGGGGGAGGGAAAGAAAGCCTGGTAATTACTTGAGCACACCCCAGCCAAGGATCAGTTATTAGAAACCTGGTAACCTGCTCATTGCTTTCCTGGTCAGTCCCAGGGAGCTGGAGGGGCAGGCTGCTCCCAGAGGAGAACAGCCAGTGTCAGGCACCAGCCTGGATTGTAAGCAAGTTCCTGTGAGGAGGCAGGTCTGAGGATGAGTCAGGAAGTCGAATTGGTGAATCAGAGGCCAGATATGTGGGGTATATGGCCAGGCATGGGCCAGACTCCAGTGTCACCCAGGTGAAGAGTGAGGAAGATTCTTACAGCTTTTTTGCACATCTTCACCACATTCTGAAACAAGATTAGAGAGCTGCACTGTATTGGCACATCTCTGTGGTGAGGAAGAGGAAGGAGGTGCAGAGAAGAGTGGAAGAGTGTCAGCAGAACACCTGGTCAAGCAGAGATCAGCCCAAATGATCTGCAACATAGTGGTATTCAATAGTGTTTTCTTTAATCATGAGCTATACAGATGGAAGTAGCAAACTGCATTCAGTCCCAAGTTACAGAACAAAGTTCTCTCCTGATGGTAGAAAAGCCTAATTAATGAAGAATGCAAGAGAGAATTGTTTTCCTCTAATCTTCATCATCCACTATGAGCATATTATTTACAGTGACTGTTAGCTAGACTTGTCAGAGCAGCTTACTTCGATCCATTACCTTTGCAGGGAGTAGACAAGGGCAAATCTGTCTGACAAACCATTTCTAAAAGCTTGTCCTCTTTTTACCTCTGTGGTTGCTCCATTGTCTCTCAGTCCTGGTGATCTGTAGGCTCTTCTAACTGCTGCTGTTTGTTTGGGCTGTGTGCAAATAGAGTGTGCTCTTGACTAAAACTGTGATACCTGTGACCACTACTGCAACAGGCCTCCTACCAGGCAGGCAGTTCATCTCTCCTGTAGACTGCTTGGACTTACCATCTTTCCCAAAAGTCCTTCAGGAACAGGATGAATTACTTTGATAATGGCAATCCACACCAACAGTCATCTGTCCTACTGCCCTTTCTTCATTATATTGCACATAGATGTGTCCTTGTCTACTCCCTGCAAGGGTAATGGTTCTAAGGAATCTGATCTGCCAGAGCAGGCTGCTCATGTCCACGCAGAAATTTTCCTCAAGTTGTGTGGATGTTTGTGCTAGAAGCAGACGTCTCCTACTCTGCTTTCTTGTGAATCAGGTGGAGATGTACTCCTGCTGTTACTGTGTGTTCATCTACAGAAAATGTTGTTTCTGGGATTGTGTCAGCTCTTTTAGAAGTACAGACAGATTACAGTTGATTTGTGAATGTGGTGGAGAAGAGGTTGCAATATATGACTATACCCAGCTGCTAGAAGAACCTTTTCAGCTGCGATTTTCTTGAAATTCCTTTCAGGCCTGTCTTCTGATATTTTTCTTTGTTTTGCCTTTATAATTTTTTTTTTTATTATTATTTATTTTGACATAGTATCAGTTCTAAAATCATAGTATTTCAACAAATAGCCTTTGATTAGTGAGAAGGGTTCTGTCCATCATTACCCTAGTTTGCTTTCTGTTGGTGTGTATACCATTGCAAGCAAGGGAGCAAGCATCTAGAAACCTGTTCTAGTAGACCAAACTATAGCTGCTGAGAGAACAAGTTTTGCTTTACCTATCTAAAGATCTCTTTCTATAAAACTCTATGGTTACTAGAGAAGAAGTAAATAAAAGCAAATTCTTCCCTTTCTCCTCCCCTCTACCTCAAAACCAAAAGAGCCAAAAAATGGTTGGACAGGAGATAAGGACCTTTGGAGCAAGATGGAAAGCACGAGTGATAGTGATGCACTGTTCTGTGTATTAGATAATGGATGGATCTCTGTCTGTTCTCTTGGAAAGACAGGATTATAGCACAAAGATCAGGTTGTATTAAGTTAATCTGGTTTTGTTTGAAGAAACTAGTGTTGGAAAACTACATTTTTTTTCTTTTATTTTTCCCGTGATCTTTTGTGGGTGAAATTAATTGTTTTACTAATACATGTCACCTCACATTAATTCTGTCTGAGGGCTGTAATCTGTAAAATCATGAAAATACTGCTTATAAAATCAAGACATTATATAAAAATATTTTTTACAGTAAAAGGGTATACTGATTCTTCCTCAAAAATACCTAGCGATGTTACCATTAAGGTGTAGTAATGGAGATAAAGGGATTTCAGTCCCTGACTATACACAAAATTAAGTAGAGGCAATGCACTGACTATTGTCCTATCCATTTTTTTCAGATCAGCCCTGACCCTGACAGAAAATGTCATGAGAAAGACTGTAATGTAATTTCACAATTCATTCAATCTTTGAATTTGTTTTTAAGATTTAATATCACCGATATGCATATGAGTATTGACAATACAATTGGACTGAAATTACTGCAATTGTTCCAGTCTAAAACATGGAATGTTTTATCAGACTCTAAACTTTTCACTATTACCTTAGGTTGGATTGTGGCTTTTTACCCTATGACTTACTCAGGAGTTTCTTTGGCTGAGCAGTAACTTGGCACCCAGTAACTTACTGCCACTTAGTAGGTGGTGGTAAGTCAGCATAGTGCAGAAGTTGCAGTGTTGCTAGTTTTTGTGATTTTGCTACAGATTGAGCAATGTTTTGTACTAATAGTTTGTATATCCATAGCAGCAGCTAAGGTTTTGATTGAGGACCTCAGCTTTCTTAAACATAGTAAGTTTCTAGCCACATTGGCTGCAGGAAAGTATAAAAACATGCCCTGAATGTGTGCAAGTGACATAGTATCTAGAGATAAATACACATAATTCATTGTATTTAAAAAAAAATCTTGTGAATTGCGGGGAGAGACCCGTGACCTTTGGACACTTGTGGCTAACAGTGCTCGTGTGTAGGCGTCTTAACCTTTCTGCTGGCTTTCACACACATGCCATTTCTACTGAGTTAGAGATCTATGTGGTTTTGGTTACAAAAGCATTTCCACTGTGATTAGCTTTCTTTTTGCTCTTGCTCATTTTCATTTATGACATAAACATATTTCTTCCCTCCTCATCTTAAAATCTCTTTTTGCAATACCCCTGAAAATTTCCTTTTCTTTTGAATCTGTTTTTGACGTTATCAGATACGTTTCTGAGTTTAAGACCTGTGGTGTTTGTCTTTTAAGTACAACACTGTATACTACAGACATGAGTCTAAAATTTTCCTCATTACAACTCTTTTTGGGAGCTGGGTGGGAATTGGCAGAGCTATTTGACTACGAGCAGTTTAAAAACACAGGTTTCACATTGCAGTCTCTGTAACCTAGACTTCCATGGGACTCTTTGTCACTATTAACGTTTGCACTTGTCAAATGGAACAAAGCAGAACAGGAGAGGAGGCTGTAAGCACCTAAAAAAGTAGGTCAATGGGCCAGCAGGTTATTTGGCCAGACAAGAACAAGTGGCTTCATTGAATCATGCTGTAATTGTTTTTCTTCTGTTGGCAGATTGTTCTGCTGTGCTTAACTTCCTACGTTAATATTTCCATCTGTATTTTAACCTCTAAGAGTCTCTGTTAGGTGCAGGGGAAAGAGAAACTTTTTCTAGTAAAAAAAAAAAAGGTAATTCTGATGTTTTCTATAAAATTAATGAATGAATTTGATGGGCATAAGATTAATTTTTAGATCTCAGATTCCTTTTTACAATTGAATATGCTTTAAAATAATTTTTAAGTGGTGCAAGTACATTGTAAAGTGAACACATTTTATTTTAAGAAGAGTAAGTGAGGCAGATAGAAACAGGATAAAGTTGAGAGAAAAAACTTACTTCATGTAATTTTAAAATGTCATGCTTCAAAGGAAGAAACTGTAAATAAATTAAATCAGTGGTATAAATAGACTAGAAGTTGGTGATTGCTTATACCAGTGCTGAGTTTTTTTAATATATAGAGGTCAGTTTGGAACACATTCTTGACAGTGTTTTTGAAGTGGGTTTTGAAAGAAAGGGTTAATGACCGTGTCTGAGGGAGTAGCAGTAATGCAGCTGGGCAACTCTGCTAGTTGCCAGCAGCAGCATTCTGCACATTCTGGAGTCCTGAGAGTGGCAATATTAGAGACTTGGAGGGGAGAACACTTAACTGAGAGAGCCAGGAGATGCTCAAGTAAGAGTTTAAGTGGAAAAGGGGTTTCAGTAATGGTATAAAGATATACTTTGAAGGTACCAAGTGAAAGTGAAGATGGAAATGTTGTGATACCAGATTCAAAAGTTAAAATTCAAGCTTAAGATAGGCATAAAGTGATTGCTTGAAGCAGAGATGAAATTGGGATAATTTTAATAAGCAGAATATTGCCTTTATAATGTACTCTTGTTGGAATTAATGTTTTTTTATTAAAACCCAAAACAACAGTTGATCATTTAAAACCTCATTGATTCTAAGACTCTCATTATTTTACAGTTCAGAGTTTAATGCTTTTCTGCAGAAGAGGATACATCTAACTCCACGTTTTTCTTCAAAGGAACCAGGTTTCATCCCTAAACCTCACAATTTAACAAGTCCCAAAGTGTAAAAGGTAAATTGTGTTCTTGTAATTAATAATGTTCCTATGGTTTTCAACACTGGAGAGCTGAGTTGCAGTGCTTAGTAGTGTCTTTTGTTCTCCAGAACATATCTGAATTTGATTTTTAGAAATAGACGTAGTTCTTGCTTTCTGTAGTGTTTGCTCTAAACTTGACCAGTTTCATTGCAATTCTCTCTGCATTCTTATCCATTGGCATGTATAAGTGCTGAGAATGTTAAGTGTCTTGAAAATTTGGACGCAAAGACAGATGGGTCAGACCATGAAAAGTGAGAAACAAATGCAATACAGGTGCATTTCCTGTAGTCTTTTAAGTTCTTTTAACTATTTGTCTTTAATACCAAATCTAAGTTGACTGTTCTGATGTAGGATCTGTATACTGTAACAACTAAATGATTTTCTTGAATTGTAGAAATTGTGTGCTTTGTTAAAGTGAAAATACTGACTTTTACATTCTGATTCTGCAGAATGAAGATGTCAGTTATGTCACAGGTGAAAGTTTTCTGTGTTTAGCTCTACATATATTGTTCCCTTAATCTGCAAAAGAAAAATACATCATTTTTCCTACAGGATTTTCATATTGCTCTTCATCCCTATAATGTTAGGAACCAAGTTTGTTTAAAAATTAACACAGAGCTAAAAGTGTAATTAGCACATACCTATATTTGTGCATACTGTGTAAGCTAAATGAAAACAAGTTTCTACTTGGTGTCTTAAAATTAAGTTCCATGCCAGTGATTGTAGTTTACTTCTACAGCTGAGCAATGTGTCTATTGTTGTGTGTTTTTGACAAAAAAAAAATCAAAACCTCATCATAACTTAAGTTCCTCATGCCATTTCTGTCTGTTTTTCAAATAGTGCAACTCCGTTACTGTATAAAACTTGGCCAACTAATGTGGGGAAATTTAATTTGTCAGTATGGCCAGTGCAATTGTTATTTTGAAGAACTGGAGTGAAGGAGTGGTTTGAGTCCAGCATGTCATCAGAACACTGGATTTTGGAGAGTAAGGGCAAGATTAGATTGTGCCATATTAATTGAAGAAGTGGGTAAGAGGGCTCATGGGGTATTTGGCAAAACTTGTGATGCACCTTGAAAGAGAGTGTGCTGCAGCACAGCTCTTCTATTTACTCTCCTAGTGAACTCAAGAAACTGGGGGAAAAAATATGAGTCTTGTGAAGCAAACCTATGTAGTATGTGGCTGTTGTAGACTCTGAGACAGTTTGGTTGAAATAAATTTGCTTTTTCTCTGTTTCCCTATATATTTAAGCTGGGATAAGATTTTCCTTGAACATTTTGCAAACTGTCTGGATCATGGAGTTACTGCCATATTTCTTATGGTTTTAACACTGCAAGTTCCACTGGACTTGGCACTCCCAGAAACAAATCCTTCAGAAACTGAGAGTAACTAAAATGACAAATCCCAGCTCTCTTGAAATAAATGCAGTGCCTTTTTACTATTAAGTCTGTAGGATCATAAAAATTCCCCGAGTTCGGCAGGTTCAGCTCCTGTGAAACTTCCTGGGTGCAGTTGTTCCTTAATCACTGACAATGTTACAGTCTTGCTGCCCGATTTGACCAGCCTTTGACAACTGCCTTTTTTTTTTTTTCTTATATCAAAGAAAAAAGTTTAATTATATTGGTTTAGGTTTGACTTTCAGCCTTTCCATAACCTGTGTAATTTTGTAAGTTTCGGATACCTAAAAATAGGTACTTGTTGAATTAAGTATTTTAATTTTATATTCTTTCTTTCACTATTAATATTTCATTTACATTCTTTATTCAAAATCATATTTATAGCTGGAAAAACAAAAGCTTCCTGCTGAAACCTTGTGATGGATAAGTGACTGCTTTAAGAAATGGGCAGGTTAACTAATTTTCTCACAGTATGGAGATTATATTCTAATAGGTACCTTATTGTTGCCATTTCATGTGTCTATTGTAATAATGTGCTCAATAAAAAAAATACAGTAAGTTACAGCTCTAAAATACTTTATCCAAATTCTTTCTGCTCACACAATTTCAAAATAGAATATACTACTATTGAGAAGTGTATTTTACATCTGTGCAACCTTGATAATTGAGAATCTTTTACCTAAAAGTTAAAATAGAAATGAAAAGCTGTATCTGCACTCTGAGTCAGAAAAAGGTTTGTATTGGATTAGTCCAGTTTATTTATCACGGCATTTAATAAAACAGTGTTCTTTTGAACTCTGTCACATAACCTGGATTTTAATATCATATTTTATGATGGTAATAGACACTGTAGTAGAGAAGGTAGAAGGGCAGAGCAGCAGGTTGGAAGAGATGGGAAGATTAAGAGCAGCTTATAGAGCAAATGAAAATGTCAGTATGCTAAGAAGATCACATTTGTTCCTCCAGAGTCACATATTTTTTCCTTCTCTTACAGGCAAACGTACAAATGTCTACCACAAGACTAAAGTGTGATATGTTATGTTTTTTACCATAAGCACCCATAAAATGAGCTCCATTGCAGACAGGTATGTTAACAGATACTGAGCCTTTCTTGGGTAATTAACTGTTTGATGCTTTTATTAATAATCCTTTTCTTATGGCTCATATACAGAGAATATTAATGTATGCAAAAAAATAAAGAGGAGGGAGATTTTGACTATTTTTGACAAAGGTATTTTGGAAGTTGGTAGATGTGCCGTTTTGTAGTCACAGGAAATACTGATTTTTATTGTTTGAGATTAATCTTAAAATGTAATATTTTTGTTTCAGCCATGGTAAAGCACCTGTGCAAGTTGAGCTGTTTTTTAACATAGACTTTTTTTTTTTTTTAAGTACTTCCATATTTATTTAAGGAAAACAAATACATTTAAACAATTAGTGATGCTGCAGCTGATAGTAAAGTGACCTGCTAACCTATTTCAAGGGAAAAGTAATAGCTACACATTTGCTACTTGATTCCTTGAGCTGGACTTTCTTAGCAGCCTAGGTGAACATCTGTCCTTAACATTTTGTGTATTACCATTTTTGAGACTTCAGGAAACGAAACTTGCATTAAATTTACAGAAAGTTAAACCTGATCACAGTAAATATCAATAAAAACAAAGGGTAAAAACTTTTCAAATGATTGGCTTGTCAGTTTTTTCAGTGAAGTTTCACTCCTTTTAAAAGCTTTACGCTTCTGTAGTAGTGTGCAAAGGAATTACTCCCCAACATGACCGCTTATTGTAATGTACAATTGCTTGATGATTTCTCAATTGGAAATCAGAGAGATGAGGATAGCTTTTGAGAAAGAGGGTTACTTGTTATAAGGGAAGGAAACATTAGGATAAAAAAAAAATTCAAAAGTCGACACAGAGGTCAGTGTGAGCAGCACTAAATAGACTGAAAGCAGACAGACTGTCAAGACTTAAGGCTGGTCTGTCCACTAAACAAATGACAGATGCTCTCTATTAATCCCTCTCCCTCCCCAGAAGGGGAAGGGAATAAGGGAAAGAGATTTATGGGTTGAAAAAAAAATCCTAAAGCAGCTTTAATGAAACCGTTAAAATAAAAAGAAAAAATAATAATAGTAGGAAAATAATGAAATATATAGAAAACAAATATCAAACTCCCTCAGAGTCCAGAGTCAGCAGCAGAGGGAACTGGATTCTGGAATTGGATTTTGGAACTCACAGATTCAGGAACTCATGGATTGTTGCTGAAGGCAGACACTTGCCACAGAGGAGAGCTTAACCCTTGTGATCCCTCAGCTTTATACTGAGTATGATGTATACGGAATGAAATAACTTGTTGTCAGGTTAGGGTCACCTGTCTGCTCCTCCCCACAAGTGTGACACTTTTACTTAGGACCCTTTTTCTTACAGTGCTGCAATGTGGTACACAAGACTTAGCAATGACTTTGGTTTCTATAACAGCAAGTATAAGCAAGAGCCTTTTACATTTTGTGGTTCAAATGTGCCAGGCCACTGAATCCATACAATCCAATAAACTCAGGTGTCCCTCTCCACCTGGCTGGAGGCAGGGCCCCTCTAATTTTGAAGGTAGTGCTGCTATTGACACCTGGGTTTATGTAGTTTACAGGGTTTGTGTGGTTTACAGGATTTGTGCGGACTACATGGATTACATTTTCTTTCCTCCTACTCATATTTGGATCTGGGGCCCATCTGCTTGGACCAGAGAACTGCTCCCAGTGGTCTGGAGCAGCCCTGCTCCTGGAAAAACTCTCATGTATTTGTTTTACTTTGTAACTGGAATACTTGTGCTTGTAGGGCAGAGGTAGGTTTTCTATCCCACCTACTCATGTACTCTCCATACTCACTTAGGAGAGACCACAGGGCGTCTTGTACCATTCCTCTTTAACTGGTCTTGTAGGAGAGCATCTTCTCAAATCAAATGTAGGTCCACTGAGGGGAAGAGGATGATCTATCCTCTCTCGTAGGTAGTTTTTCAAGCAGTTTTTTGGTTTCCTTAGCCATTTTTTCCTCATCCAAATCATGGGTGTGTAGGGGACCAGAGAGACTGTCTTCATACTGTTGTACACTTCTATCCACTTGTCATCTCTTCCCCAGATCATTGTTGGCAATGCGTGGGAATATATCCATGGTGCACTCTGCATAAACTTCTGCAGCATAGGTTGCTGGTAGTGGATTGCATCAGTGGTTTTGCTTCAGAAGGACACTCTACTAGATCTTCTTTCACTGTGTGATCTGTTTTTTTTTTTTAGATATTGAGTGGAGGTGGTAATAGTAACTGTGTAGCTGCGGTGCTCATCGTCAGAGTTGGAGCAGTGGTAGTGCTCATTGTAGGAACTGGAGTAGTTGTAGAGCTTGCCAGAGCTGGAATAGCAGGCGTGTTCCTTGTTCGAGGAGCTGCAGTGGTTGTTGTGGGAGCTGGAGTAGTGTCAGTTTTCACTGTTGAAGCTGGAGTAGCATCAGTGCTTGCTGGGGGGGCTCATGGGGTCTGAGTAGCTACAGCGAGTGTCATAGGTGTTTGCAGGGTCCGAGTAGCTGCAGCGCCTGTTGCTGAAGCAGCACACACTGTAGGAGTCGAGGCGGTTGCATAACACCTATGCCTGCACCAGTGTTTAATCGGACACCCCACATTCAGGAGAATCGATAAGTTTAATAAAAACATATCTGAAATCCTCAGAATGTAGTAGAGTCAGCTCGGCAGAAAAGGAGAATTTCCCAAGGTAAAACTGAAAGTGTAATTAGGAAAAAAAAACCACTATGTGGCGCCCGAGGGACTCAAGTAAAACTGCTGCCCAAGTTATCCCAGCAGAGATGAGTACTGACCACTTTCAGCAAAACGGCAATTTTCACCCAGGGCCCTGAACTTATAAACCTCAAACAAACAAGTAAACAATAACACAACGCATACAGCAGGTACAGCGGCAATGCAGCACTTAACTCTGACACGACAGAGCAATGGTACGATGTGAGTAGCCTGTTCTAATTTGCAACCCTTCAAGACTCTCAGTAAAAAATCTGATATTCTCTTAACTGAGTGAGATGGAATTTGAACTATCTGGACAATCTGTTGGAGCCCAAATTTGCCCCATGTTGGGCAGCAGTAAATCTGTCATGGGTCGAGGCTGGCCTGGCTGATAAACAAATTACAGGTGCTCTCTATTAACTGCTCTACCTTTCCAAAAGGGAAAGGGAATAAGGGAAAGAGATTTATCGACTGGGAAAAAAATCCTAAAACAGCTTTAATGAAACAGTAACAACAAAAAGAAAATATAATGCTAGTAAGAAAATAATGAAATATATAGAAACAAATATCAGACTCCCCCAGAGTCCAGACTGGATTCAGCGCCAGATGGGAATGGGATTCAGGAACTCGTGGATTGGGACCAAAGGCACAATGGACAGAGTCCTCCTCAGATGCCAGTCATAAAGGAAGAGAGATTGACCCTTGTGATCCCCCAGATTTATACTGAAAGTGACATATATATGGGATGGAACACCTTGCTAGTCAGCTTAGGGTCACCTCTTCTGTCTGCTCCTCCCTGCAGGTGCAGCCTTTTACTTTCTGCACCCCCAACTCATTACACAAGATTTAACAGTGACCTTGGTTTCTACAGGAGCAAGTATAAGCAGCAGCTTTTCTGCCCACCGGTCCTTAGAAGTAACTCTAAATGTTATCACTGCTACACTGTCTGCAGAAACATGCTGTTAACTTAAAAAAATGCAGTCACTTAGAACCGACTCAGCTGAAAAGTAAAATCACTGAATAGAATTAGTTCTGTTATAACTCAAATCAGGACACAGAAAATATTAGAGAAATAAAATGTGAAAGTTCATTTTACAGAAGTTTTGGAAAACAGAAGAACAGTTTTGACTTGACTATTAAAAGGAAATGAAACAGAGGTGCTGTATGAAGCATACTGAGGCATCTTCAAGGGAAAACACATTCTTGTTTTGAATTTTAATAACTTTAGCAGTATGTGGACAGTTGTCAGGCTGAGAAGTATTGTGAGGAAGCAAACATAATGAATAATTACTGTTTGGCATTTATATTAATTTATAAAATTACAGATGTGGATGAAGTCTAGCATTTCCCCAGCCCTCTTCTGTTAATAATAATCAAGTATTTAAGAAAAATGTACTTTCTTACCATAAATATTTCTAATAATTGGAATAGAAGTTGCCATTAAGTAAAAATAAATTCTGTATGTCCTCTTATGTTTCAAAAGAATAAGGAAATGCAAATAAGAAGATAAAAGAATAAAATTAAGTAGCGTTCTATTAAATGTTTGCATAGGGTTGTATGTTCTCAGTAGGAGTAGTCTGAAACTCCTTTGAGTTGTGTCAGAAATGTAAGATTCTTTTGCTTTCTCTTTAGTAAGTGTCCCACAAGGAGAACATACAGCAGACCTGGCTTCAAGTTATTGATGATGGTCTTTGTGAGCCATCACAGTAAAACAGTGCTTTGGTTTCCTGATGTAAAGGAGATACTGAGCTCTTTCCCCCCATTCCTTCACTGTGAATCGACTCCACGGGAGATGATAAAGCTTACGCTCCAACATTTATTTCTTTTCTTTCAGAAATGATGGGAGCATTTTCGATGGGCTGGTGGAAGAAGATGACAAAGATAAAGCAAAACGGTAAGGTGTAAAGTTTTATAAAGCTAAGAAATGTCAACACTTGTATGGTTGAACTTACTAGGTTGATATCTAAACAATGAAAATATGATTCTTTTATAAATAACCATATTACTCAACAGCATTTCTTTTACTGTTTTTCTCAGATAAGTTTATTTCTAACTGTGGTTCAGTGATTTGTATTTTTGTAAAAAGGGTGCTGTATGCTGAAGACTTAGCTGCACTTCTCCATGAGAAGGAGGAAGCGACTCTTCAAAAGTGGTGTCCAAGATACAGAGTAGGTGTTCTCGTGACAGTTCTCACAGCAGAAACTCTGCATCAGGAGCATCAGTACATACATTAGGAGTATGCAGCTTGTTATAAAAAAGTTTTATACTTGTTATAAAACATTTTCCATTTTGTTTTTCAGAGTGTCTAGAAACAAGTCTGAAAAGAAACGTCGAGATCAGTTTAATGTACTTATCAAAGAGCTGGGTTCCATGCTTCCAGGTAATGCTCGGAAGATGGATAAATCCACTGTACTGCAGAAGAGCATTGACTTTTTACGGAAGCACAAAGGTAATTATTTGTAACAATAAAAACCACTGTAATTTCTTAATTTTTAAAAAGCTATATTCACTTAGTACATAAAACATGAACAATTTTGCAGTTCCTTTAAGGAAATTAATGTCTTAATCAAATAAATGTAAAGAACTCCTGAAGACAGATATTCCTAACATCATCCCTTAGCAGAGATTTCCTAATATTTTGCAATAGCCAGTACTGATTTTTGTTTTCTTCCATAGTTGTCAAAAAAGTCTATTTCATAAAGAGAAACATTTATTTTTGAAATAACCTTGAAGTGTTTTGTTCTGCACAGATGGAGACCTTTAGAACATAGTTGCATTTGTAAGGCGCAAGTTGTCAAAAGCTTTACTTCACAGGAAAACTCTTGAGCCATTTCAGTGGAAGTACTTATTTTGACATTTAAATAAGACTGGTTTGAACAGTTGGTGTGTCACTCCAAGTTCCACATAAAGCAAAACAAATGACTGAAAAAGCTCGTCTGAGGGAACTTCGTGTTCCATCAGGTATCCACACAACTGGCTGCTTTCTGTGGTTTACAGGCCTTTGTGAAAGTTGGTTCTGCTTCAAAATCACTTCATCTTGTATGGTGATTCCTATCAAAATGTAGAATGTGGAATGAATATGTGTGTCAGCCAGGCAGCAGCACCAGTCATAGTTTTTTCTCCAAAGTGCTTTCTGAGATTCTTTATTTTAATTACTATTATTTTTTATATTTTTAGGATAAAGGGGTAGAAGGCAGCTCTGGAGATGGATGCCTTTTAGGTCATGATGGTTTTGTCCTTCACCTGGTGGGACAGACTCAGGCTTTGTATGACTGCACATATCTTATTAAGGTCTCTAAAGCTCTGGCTACCAGTGCTTCCTAGCATTGCTCTCCACTGGTTTACATTACAGTGTTTTGCACAAATGTTGGCAAAGGTTAGAAGCATACTTTGCCTTCTGAGGTGCTTGAATCTCTTAAATCTGTTGCAATAAAGCAGAGAGATTCTACAAATAAATTAATTGTTCAGCACTGATTAGCTGCTTTATTGTTGCAAGTTTTACTGTGTTAAGCCACCGGGTTTTGATTAACTTCATTGCTTCTGGTTCTTTCTGAACCATTTCCACATTGTCAAGGCTTGGTACTCTTGCAGCAACTTCAGACGAAGTATTCAAGCTGGTTCTCGGCCAGTGTAGGTTCTGTTTCTTGTGGGGAAGAAACAGCAGGCTAAGCACACTGAAATATTACTGAGAGCTTCTCTTTGCTTAATACTTCCCATCATCTTCCTTTGAATTTGCAGACAAGAAATTTTTGAAAATTACGTAATACTGAAGAATATCACTGCTTAAAATTACAACTGATATTCATGCAACCTATAGAGAAATGCTACAGATCTTGTCCCTGCTGGCAGTTTCTTTGGAAGATGCTTAGTGCCAATGCAGAGTTGCTTCAGATCCAGGATTTGAAGATTGGAGTTTAATGTGCAAGTTTCATTATGCTTGTCTCTTTGACATCTAGCTCGGGATCACGACCTCAGTGCCATTTATCTTTGAATGCAACCTTCTGCCAGAATTTTTAGGCATTTCTCTGAAGTTACTGGGTCTTTCCATGTTACTTTGTCTCTCTTTTCCAGTGATACCATTTCAGAACAGATAGCAAAAGCGTGGTGAATTTATGTATTTTGTGAGATCTGATTACTGGAAATTCCAGACTGTCTTATTTGGTGATATTTTTTTTTCCCCATCTCCTTGCAGCCCTTCGCTTCTTGCCAGTTTCTCACATGACATTGCTGTTGCTTACTGCTCTTCTAAAGCTTATTGTAAAGTTTTCCTCCTTCAGTCTGGGAACCAAAATTCTGAATTGTTCCAGACCTTTGCATATTTAACTAAATTCCAGGGTTTCTGTGCTCTTTGTTCCATCTGAGCAGACAGACTAGCTTCCGGCCTGTGTACAGATTTGTCCTTCAGAAATCAAAAGCCTTAAGTACATGCTGTGGTTCTTTCTATTCATCTAAATGCTTGATTCAGGATTACTTACTTGTTCAAGGTTGTTCTTAGAACCAATACTTCTCTAATGCCCTTGTTACTCATCAGAACTAAAATAGCACACAGTCCTGCTTCTTGTTTCAGTTCTCAGTTGATAAGGAAGCGTCAGCATTCATAACCTGTGGCCTGGTTTTGCTTAGCAGCTGTTGTCTCTCTCACCTATGTATGGGAAGTTTATGTATTTTTCTGAAGTCCTACAGGAATCTGTTCAAATTTAGTCTCTGTTTTTGAATTAGATGGTAATTCTGCAGTGGAGTCTGTCATACAACTCTTAACGGTATTTATTGAAACCCTACTTAAAAAAAAAAGTAACCGTATTTCTTTACAGAAAAGAGTGGGGAAAAAAAAGAGAAGGGGCGGTGGCAATTTTTAGTGCAAAGACTAGAATGACCAGGGTTGGCCAAGATACTCGAGGATTTGGCATTTTAATGACCTAAACTGATGACAAATTTGGGCTTTCTAAATCTTTGAAAACAACACTCTCCAGAAAACACTGCATTACAGTCTCAGAAGAAAGAGGAGTTTGACATTGTCAAAATCCATTACTTAATGTCATTAACTTCAGCATTACTTGGAAGTCTGGCACCACTGTAGCACAAACTGGTAGAAGGAAAGAGAAGTCAAACCTAATTGTGACATAGGGAAGAAGACATTTATTTTCTTCTTAAGGATCAACATCTGTACGTAAGGAATGAACAACAGAGGAGACTGGTGAACATTTTGGTGTTTCCTGCTGTGTATATGTAACTTAGTGGGAAAATAATGACTTTGGGAAATTTGAATTGATATATTGTATATATGTTTGATTGCAGAAATTACTGCACAATCAGATGCCAGTGAGATTCGACAGGACTGGAAACCAACATTCCTTAGTAATGAAGAATTCACACAGTTAATGTTAGAGGTATATTATTTTTTTTCTGGGAGTAGAGTATTTCATCATGATGATCTTTTTCATTTTCTGACATAACTTTTTATTTTCATACTTTAATTGTAACTAGATGTTTTCATGAAGATAAACAGTCAACATTCCTATGTATGCTGTGTTGCAAAAGTTTTTCTTTTAACTGTATTTTTAATCACATAAAACATTATAATAGAAGAAGTCCACAAATTAAGATACTTACTGACAAAGTGAAGTGGACATTTTAAATTACCAACATAACAAAGGTACTAGTTGAATAAAGAATGCATAAATTTAATTCCTAATTATAAAAAAGCTCAACACACCCATGTTACTTCTGATCAGTGAAGTGTTTATTTTAATTTCTTGTCTTACGCTTTCCAAAAACGACGTGCAAGCATTACATTGCTAAAGAAGTTTACATGAGCAGTTGGATTACTACTAGAAAAAAACTTTCAGTATGAGATACAATTGCCTTGGAAATGAGGGCAAGTCATTTGTATCTTGTTAGTGAGATTTTAAATACTGAAATGAATTTATTTCACCATCTCTTTTTCTGAGTTTTCTGATGTTTAAAATGATGATGGAATTCAAAATAACACTCAGGCAGAGTGGGAGATGGGGCAAATAGTGGCTAGTTGTATATGGACTTGCTACTGAAACCACAGATTATTTAAGAACAGAACAGTATGGGAATTGGAGCAAGTTGAGGAAGTTTTTGTAGTGAAAGGCATTCTAATTTTTAGAATAAACTAAACCAAAATTTTTCTAAATTATTTTCCATGTCTACTATAGCTTAACATTTTTAACATGCTGTTTCTTTTTATTTAACTGCCCATTATGTTTAATTTCAGGCTCTTGATGGTTTTTTTTTAGCAATTATGACAGATGGAAATATAATATATGTGTCTGAAAGTATAACTCCCTTACTTGAACATTTGCCAGTAAGTACAAATTGCTTTCAGTACCCTACTGGTTTGTCTATGGCTGGTGTTCTGCTATGAGTACTAATTATTATCGTTAGTTTGGCATTATAGAACACGTGTATGCTTTGGTCTGATGCTGCTGCTTTTTCTTCAACACAACTCTTTCCTCTTGTTCTGTCTCCTATATTAAACATTTCCTCTGGAAATACAGAATTCAGTCAGCACTCTGTTAGGCAGGATTATTAAGTGCCAGACTAGCACCAGTTTCTCTTCAGCGTAACTAAAATAACAGAGTTCAGTGCAGGAGGCCCTTTGGAGTTGACACCAATCACAGCCTCTACATGGGTCAGAAGAGTATTGGTAAAGAGCTATATCCTTGGAACTTTTTTAAACCTCCTCTTTACTCTTTTCTTGACAAATGACTCTTAGGAGAAATATGTTGCTGCTGGTTCTGCTTTTTAAGCTAAGTATCTATTTTGGGGGTTGTCATATTCACTCATCTTTAATCTTAGTGGTATTGCTTACTGGTAAATTTAACATTTTAGTTTTTGAAGTTACCTTTGAATAATAATATTCTGAAATGGGGCAAATTAGTTCTCAAAAATGCATACAATTGATGAGTGAAACAATGAGTTCTTTTCTGGAAGAGAAGGACAAGTTATTGTTAAAGGCTAGTTGTCTTACTGTGATAAAAGTATTTTGTAAAAATTGGAGTGGCATATTTAAAAAATGATTCTGCAAAACACGTTTCCCTAAGGTATTCATGCTATCAGCCTGGAAATTTTGAAAAATGTACAGGTAATTGTGATTTATTTTTTTTTTAATGTTTTGGTTTTTGTTTTTTTTTTTTAAGAATTTACCAAGTTCTCAGGGACACATTTTTTTTATTTGCTTTTAGGTGTGAATTATATATTCTAAACATAGAATCTATGATGTCTATTTTCTGATACTTACTCAAATGCATTTATGCATATAATTTGAAATACTGTGTCCAGCTCTGGAGCCCTCAGCACAGGAAGGACATGGACCTGATGGA
>JANHFX010024748.1:718-17194 GCA_027560015.1 Chloroceryle amazona
GGTTCTTTGCTTCTTGGTAGGAGGGAGGGAATCGCTATCCAGGGATTGAGAGATGCTCCATTGCCTTTATCTGTCGTTCCCCCTTCGATGATCACTGCGGTATAGATGTGTTTATAACCCCTCTGCCCTTTACAGTAGTAAAGGTTTAATTGAAGTCAAAGCTGTCGGAGGAGGCTCTTAACGTGCGTGGAATAACGATGTTGAACACAAACTCCCCGGAGTCATCTTTTGTTACAGCGAAGTGTGGTGTGATCTGATTTTGGCACAGGTCTGGTCTCTCCCCCTCCTGTCAGGAGCTGGGCTCACCAGCGGTGGTTAGAGAGGAGTCCTCTTAAAGGCAGCCTTAAAGCTGGTGCGCGTAAAACGTGTCTTCGCAGTAATTCACTCTGGAGCGAGGAGCAGCGAGGCGCTGAGAATGAGTGTCATGTTTGTGAATTGCAGGTAGTTTCTAAGTCATTACAACTGTGCTGTCATACTTGTCCTCTCCCTGGAGGAAAGCCAGAAATCTGTCATTTTGAAACTTTCTGGTGTTTAACCTCTGAACTTTTCTAGGTAGGGTGATTTAGCTTGTGCTATGCAATTAGCATTACAGCTTGATGGGATACTCCATTTATTTCAGATGACAAATGTTGAAACTATAGCTTCCCCTTCATTTAGGATTGTGGTGCTGCCATGTATAGCACAAAGCACATGTTTCATAACTGTGGCAAAGGACAAAGAATTTGTCCTTGTGTGACAAATTAGCTCTAGCAGCCATTATGCTGGCTATGAGATAACCTGAGGGGTTTGGCTGGGATGACAGGAGCTGGAAAGGGGGAAGTTTTTCACGTTAGTGCCCCTGCTCAGGCGGGGTAAGGCAGGGAGAGAGAGCTTGGGTGTTTCTCCAGCTGCTTTCGCAGCTCAAGGAGTCAGAGTCCTTCCTAGAAAAGCTTTGGCAGTGACCAGACGCTGATGGAGCCGAGGAGTGGCAGCTGCTGCCCCTCTAGACCTGTAAGTGCTGCCTGAAAAATCCAGGCCTCAGGCACGGAATCGAAAAGCTGCTCTTCTGCTGCCTGCACAGTTGTGAAGGGCATCAGTCGTCTGTCCTACTGCTGTCTCACAGTGTCTACCCCCTTTAAAATAATGCAAACACCTTGGACATTAACAAATTCTGGTTGTGATTGAACTGTTATCCTTTTTATCTCTGATTTCAGTTGGGGCACAGCTCTGCCAGCTCTTCCTGGTATACTTGTGCCAGCTCACTGTCCCTTGGCCTTTGAGGAACACAGGTAGAAATGTGTATGTGTCACTGGTACGCAGCTTCTGCTGGAGGAATGTTGGCTCCAGTCTGTGAATTTGGTACATCTGGCTCTTTGTTTTCGGAGGCTCTTGACAGAAGGGGAGCGTGTGCTCTGTCTCCTGCCTTCTTCCCCCTTTGTGTAAGCTGACAGTTTTCCATCTCTGAACTGATCAGCCAAAACAAGTTTGCAGGAATATCCGTGTCTTGTTTTCAGACGGTGTTGGGAGGTTGTTAAATAGAAGCGCGATGCACGCGCTCAGGCTGTGGCGTTGTGAAAGGGGATCTTACAGCTTTTGTCAATTGTATATCGTGTCTGTATCTTGCCCTACACTTGGTTGCAAACTCAGTATATTCAATACTCCCAATCTAACACAGGGAAGAGCTAAATGGCAAGAATGCACCCTATATCTGTATTTTATTCACTTTGTTGTCATCTTGGAATTGCATCTCTAAGACAGACTGATGGTAATACTGGATCTGTGGAAAGTGCATTTGTCTTTGTGCTCTGATTCCTCAGAGAACTCTCTCTAATTGATTCAGTGGCCAAGTATGAAGCCCTTACGTGAGGCCTGTCCTTTCGAAAGGTTTATCAAATCTCACTCCAAACCCTACTAAAGTTGATATTATAAACCCCTATTTATCTAATAGCTCTTCTTTTTCTTCCCAATTAAATCCGCAGATGTTCTTAGTGGCCTTTACATTTACAAAAATAGGTGACTAATTGGGGACAGAACTTGTTTCTAGTTTCAGGTTTTATGTAAAGCATGAACCGTGTGCTGTGCCTGCAACAAAAAATAAATTATGAAAAATAGGTTTTAATCCAAGAAGCGGTTGTAGTTTTGAGTAGAAAAGAGTGGAGGGAAAAGAACAGCAAAACTTAATGCTTTTATTTCATCAGTAGTACGTAAAACTACATTTCAGGTTTCTATTTGATTTGTTTTTTCTGGATGTCTTATTTTATTTCTTTTAGAAAGAGAAATGACTCTGCAGAACATTTTACCTACATACGTAGCAAAGCCTTTGTAAAGATGAAATTTGCAGTATGGGCTCCCATTAAATTCTTTTATGTGTATTTAAAGACCAAAGAACTGCTAATCTCTGGAATTACACGTGAAACAAACTGTTCTATATGGGGAAAAGTTATTTCTCCAAACAGACAATACCACAAATGAGATGCTAGATTAATTCTTTCCCTCTATATACAAGGGAGTGTGTCTCCATTAATGACTTCCTGCCGTATCATGTTGAAGAGGAAGGCTGGAGAAGGGTGATTCAAGTAATGTGCATTACTATGGAGTGCTAATTTAGGAAGATTTCTGAGCTTTGCTTAAATACTGCCAACATTTTGCACGAATTCTGCTTTTCTGTTAGGTCATTTCCTCTTCCATCTTACAATTTTAGCCTGAATGTGTTGGAAGCCATTTCCTTAAAGTTTGTGTCTGGGTTGATGAGGCAGCGATAAGCAAAAGCAACGATCAGTGCTCTGTGTTACAGCTATGGATCCACTGTGCTGCTGCAATTACTTGTGAAATGCAGTAATATTTCAGAGCTAAAATGATACCCAGCGTGTAGTTCAGTCTTCCCTTTAGAGAAAGTTGTTTCTTGAAGATTGACTAATAATCATCATAATGCAGAACAGGTAGAGGGCAAAGAAGCCAACTTAGAAAAGTTTCTACCCGTTGTCTCACGGAATGACTTTGGCCAAAGGTGGTCTAACCTAGAATCAAAAAAAGAAGAGCAGAAAGTATTTGCCTGTTCTCTCATCAGCATATTTGTAAGGCTTGAAGATGGCTTGTGTGCCTTTTTTTTTTCCTTTCTCCCCCTTTCATTTCAAAGTTTTGGGGCAGTTTAGACTGGAAGATTGAGAACGGGCCAGCTACACAGGTGATAAAATAACAAACTACCACCTTGAAAGCTGAGCAAAGGAAGGGATGGATGCTGAATCAGAATGATTGCACTCTTTTAACTAGCATTAACTAAAGGGTTCTTTTCTCCCATATTTAAGGTTTAAGCACTCGGTTTAATGAGATCTCAGTAGCAGACAAGAACAAAGTAGCTCAGTTACCATCTGCAGTTTTATGGTTATGTCTGTGTTGCATATCATTGTTTTTTTCCTAATCCTGTGAGGTGAAGACTTTAAAAATAATGATAGTAATAGATAGTAGCTTATATGGTGCCTGTGCTTGTCTGCAGTCATTAGCTGATGTGGGTAATGATGGTGGGAAATTAAAGCTCAGTAACTGTCTTGTAAAAAATGTCTTGCTCTTCTTATTTCACTTAGTCTCCTTAGATAGGAGCATGGCAAGACTGATCTCTTATGATCTGTAGGTGTGGGTGGCAGCATTTTGCACCATATATGTGGCTTTTAGAGTTGCTGATACAGCGTTCAGTATGTGAAACACACCTTTTTATTTTTATTCGTGGTATAGGGAAAGATTGGGGGAGCTTAAAAGTGAAAGGAGTGAGTTTGTGTATAAATGGCTGGTGTTTGTAACCACGTACAGAATCCCAGCAACTTTGGAATCAGTAGCATGAACTGTTTGGCAGAAGTCTCTAGTTACTGATTAACTTACAAAGACAAAAATCCCAAAAGGAAAGGTCAGAAGATAACAGTGAGAGTCCTTAGGAGCGCTGCCTGAGACTATGGAGACGGGAATGCTGAGGTAAGGCCAGGAGAAAAGGGCACCGTGCCAGCCGTGTTTCAATGAGCTGCTCTGCATTTAAAATTCAGGTTCTTGAAACCATGATGAGTTGTGCCCTGCTCAGGGGGGTGAACTTGCCCTCATCTCCAGGCCCACCGCGTGAGGTTAGCTTGGGAAGGGAACTTCTGAGAATAGCCCTTGGGGAAGGGGTAAAGCTGTAGTGAATTTGCCAAAGCCAGCTGTAAATCCCACTGTCGGAGTAGGACACAGTGTCTGTACCCTCGTGTTCGCAGCACTTAACAGGATTTTTAACCCCTTTGGCAAACCGATGACCTGAACTCACCTGGCTATACGCTGTGCTAGGATGATGGGCATCTTTGCAGGCATTGATGGGGGAAATTAATTCCATTTAATTGGAGATGATAGCTGGCAGTTGGAAGGTAACAATTGCCTTCCACGAAGTACGAACTAATGGGCTAATATTTTTGTTGTAGTGATCTTTGGATTTTTTTCCTTTTTCTTAGTTTCTGATCCTAATAGCAGAAGGTGTTTATACCACGTTGAAAGAAGAGAAAACTAACAGGTTTTTTTGTTTTATTTTTCTAAATTTATCCAGCTCTGCTAATTCTAATTCAAAACCTGTTCCTCTGGTACTGAACTACGTAAGCAAATTTAGCACTGAAAAATTTATCTCTTGTACTTTTGAGTAAAGGCCATTAAGGATTAATGGCTTGAGATTTTATAAAACATAAGAATAAATCAAACAACAGCTTTGAGCTTTTATGGATGTTATAGCCTAGTTGTAAGGTGAAGTCTTGGAGGCTTTGCAGGTTTTAAAAAGATACTGCTGAGATGGTTTTCCTTTTATAGTAATTTCCTGCAGTTTCTAATCTGGAATCCTCTATAAAGTGCCTAAAAGTTTGAATAAATATTTACATAGGTGAGGTCATGGTGATACACAAGTCTTAAATCTGCTTATAAATTCTACGCAGTGGCCTAAAATGTAACCTAAAGTGATACATAGGAATAGCTCTGTCATTCTGTTTAGTGAATCCATGATTTGATTCTTGGATATCATGTTACAGGGTTATGATTTTCACCCCACAAAACCATGCTTATTTGACTCTTAGGTCTACACCATATGCTCATTTGCTGTACAAAACTGTGCCTTAAAATCGATTAAAATGGTGTAAAAATATGTAATTGGAAATAGGACCTCTTATCGCTGCCCTTCGCAGCTGTATCATCGGGTGTAGAATTGAGTCTTTTTCAATTTTTATAAAAATCAAAAAGTCAATTAATTTTAAATATAGTCTGCAGGCTTAGTTCGGCTCGGCGCTCCCACATTTGGGTGTGCAGGCATCCAACCGATTGCCACTAGTTTAATTAAATCAATTTTGATTCTTAGATGATTTCAGATGATGAGAGTCATTTCAGTTTCTCCGTGAACTTGAGTAACTCGGACCACTCCATAGGAAGCATTTGTGTGCCTGCTCTTGCTGCCAGGTCGATGCTCAGCAGCTTACCCAGCGCTGTCGATCGGGAGGGTATTTGACAGCCGCCCAACGGGGACGTTCAGCCCGCGGTCGTTAGAATGCTACCCGGCGAGAGCACGTCCTTAGATCCATAAGCAATCTCTAAAGATGGATTGAGGCTCAGAAAGGAGCAACATCTTAAATGACTTTAAAATGTGCTGCTGATACTGCTCACCCCACAACACAGGCAATGGTGAAGGCCTCTTAGCTAGTCCTGCTTAATCTACTGTCCAGCCTGGACAGCAATCAACAAATTCAAATCCAGTTTTGGGACAGTAGGATTTTTATTGATTCCCTTCTGTCAGGAACTTGTACATTTTTGTGTTTAATAGTATGAGAGAAAGAAAATCCCAATTCTTCTGCCAGGTAGGGTTAGTTAAAACAGCAGAATGCCCTAGCTCTGTCTGGAGTGTTGTGCCTTCAGTAGGTCTTTTAGAGCAGAGATTTCTTCTACCTCCTTGTTGTTACACATCCCAATATTTATGGTGTAAATTGTTCCTTAAAACTGAGTTTTGGCTTCTGGCAGTTTCCCTTTTTAAACAAACTCCTGGCATATGGCTGCTTTATTTTGCTGCTGTCTAGATTTTGCTGGTGGCTGCAGTTTTCTACAGCAGTCTTGGCCCTGTAGGAAGGCTCGACAGCAGTAGCTGGGCTCCCACGTGCTGGATCGTGCACCTCTAAATTTTCCTTTGCTCTCAGGGCTCTTTGGCCTCATCCCTCTTCACCAGGCCCACCTAAGGTGCTTCTCAGCATGCAGGTATTGCCTTCACAGAACTGAAACTGCTGGCAGTGGCTGCTCCTTTCCCCCAGCCCCAGGAGCTTGTGGACACGCTGATCTCTTGGGTCATGGCCACGCGTGAGATCGGTTGAGTTTTGTGACCCAGAAGGGTGATCCAGAGGTATCTGGCGCTAATTTTTCTTGGGTCTTGAGGTTCAGGGCTTGCTCTTCACTTTAAGTGCAGCATAAATACTGATAGAGCTGTGAAAAAGGAATGGAATGCTTATACACCTCTTCTCTAGTGCCCTTTGGTTTGAATTATACCCTTGAAAGGAGACTTCCCAAAACTGATTTAAGGGCAGCAGCTGCTCTAATTCCACACACCAAGTCTTACACCTCTCACTCCACTTCTTCACTGGAATATTTGTGAAAACCTTACAGTTTAAGCAAACTCACCCACCCGTTGGACCCTGCTGCCATCTTCCCTACTCTGCAGCTGTCAGAACAAGCCTCCTCAGCCCCGTGTCCGTGTCCCCTGCTGTCTGGGCAATTTTATGACCATGCTTTTGTACCAGAACATCTCCTGAACCTTACACTTTCCATCAACATTCATGTTATCTAGGTTCACATTGTCATCAGTGACTCTGCTTCTAGATACCAGTCCAACTGGAAAGACCGGTTTCACTCCTGGCCAACCCAAGAAATCTTCCATCTAAAAGAAGGTCATGAAGATTTAATGACCTTTTGTCTTTATTAGCCCTGTAGAGTTTCGGTTCACCCTGAAGATAAAGAGACAACAAAGATGACAGATAAGGAAAGTCCAAAAGGAAGTTTCCATCCTGACAAAAGTGTACACACAGCTCTCTGGGCTGTTATAAGTTGTGTGCAGAATTGGTAGGTGCAACAGAGCTGGAGATGTTCTTTCTTTGGGCTGTTTGTGTGCTTCCACTCCTGTTGTTTAGCTAGTGCTAAGCACTTCAGGTAGTGTTTTTATTAAAGCGATTTAAAACTTACTGCCAAGTGTGGAGATTTCACTTGAAAGCAGCATAGCTTCAAAAAAAATAAATGTAAATTTCATGGCAGTTTACAAGCAAAAAGGTTTGCAAGTGCCAGAATACTAATGAACACTCGAGTCAGGGTAAGTAGAGGAGACTGGTGAGAGTATAGTTTAAATAACTGCCCATTTTATGGACTCGCAGACTGGTTTGGGTTGCAAAGGACCTTTCAAGCTTGTCTACCCCAGCCCCCTGTACTAAGGGGGGGCATCTGCAACCAGAGCAGGGTGCTCAGAGCCCCGGCCACCTCCCCTGGGATGGGTCCAGGGATGGGGCAGCGACCACCTCTCTGGGAAACCTGGATTTGTGTCTCACCACCCTCAGTGTAAAAAAATTCTTCCTTCTCTCCAGCCTAAACATCCCCTTTTAGGTTAAAACCATCACCCCTTGTCCTGTTGCAACAGGTTCTGCTCAAAAGTCTGTTCCCATCTTTCTTGTAGGCCCCCTTTATGCCATAAGGCCTGATACTTAGATGGCAAAGCTGTTTCTGATCTGCTGTAAGTGAACTATCTTGATCCCATTCCAGAAATGAAAAGAACAGAAAGTACTTGTTAGGATGGGGCTTTCAGGTCGAGAGGAATTCCCAGGCCATAAAATAATCTGAATGGAGAAATCTACCTTTCTTTCTACTCCCAGAAGAGTAGCTTTTGGGGGGTTACTGAGCTGGGGCTCGGAGGGGAGCAGCGTCCGAGCTGTGCGCTAAGCAGAGCGGGCGAGGGGAGAGGAAGAAGCATCCTTCTTTCGGTTGGGTGCCGCGAGGAGTTGTGCGAGCGGCGCGGAGTGCCAGTCCTACTGCTGCTGCTACAAATCGATTATGATGCTGAAACATTGCCTGCTCTCATCATCTCCGACCTTGTCTGATCCACAGCTGTGGGAGCAGCTGACATCTCCAGCCAGACAATCAAAGGACGTGTTTTAACTGCTAAACCACAACGCAATTATCCCTAGCACGTCACGTCGGCAAACCTCAAAGCTCCCCTGGAGAAATGAACATTTATTTGCTTTTACTTTCAGCTCTAAAATGTTATCCTTTGCAAATTTTCTCATTGTCATAAATCTTGAAGAGGCGTATTTATTTATTTATTTATTTACTCCAAATCCCCTTTAGGGGTAAACATTTGATTTTATTAACTTCTATTATAAAGCTGAAACTGTCATTCAGTACTGCTTTCAATCAATACGCTTTTTAATGTACTAAATCTCTTTACTTTCTCATTCTCTGCCAGACAGAAAACTGCTGGAGGGCACGAAACGTTTCTTCTGATAAGTGAAAAGTGCGTGGCCCATAATAGAGCTCTCCGGTGTGCCGCGGTTCGCTGGCACTTCTTTAAACTTGCATTTCAGATGGGAACGTGATTTAGTTGCAGGTAGTCTGCACGTGGACTGCACCACAGGATTGCCTGAACTTTCCCTGAAATGTATTTTTCCTCCAAACAGATACTGAAGCAGAGATATTGAAATACCTGATTGTGATCAGCATTAAAGAAAGTGTCTGTCCAAAGCTGTGTGCTTCAGGAATGGGAACTTAGCGTGGGAGTGGGAGGAAGGGGGAATGGAACACGCTCGTCTCTTCAGTTTTTGTAATGTTTATACCCCTGAGCTTTCATCTACTTACCTGCATTTGAGGGGGAATGTTTTGGGGGGGTTTTCCTACTTTTTCTTGCCTTTATTTTTCAATTGTTTAGGACACTAAGTGGGATGTAGAAGGTGATTTTAATGCGCTGGGTTTTTTGTTAATCTGACATCAATGTGATGTGGTTACGGTGGGTTTATTTCTGCTGAGAAACAGGGAAGTTGGCCAGGAGTCTGGATGATGCTGTTGAACAAAGCCAGTGTATTTATTAGCTATTTACTCCTGATCATCTCAGTTTGGCCCATCCTCGGCATAGAAGAAAAGGGAAATCCCACAGGGACAGGTAGGAGAATAACTACACAGTAGATAAAAATGGTCTTTAGTTTAGGAGAGAAGCAGCAACACTGGAAAGGCAACAATCTCATTTTCCTGAAGCGGCGTTAACTGGGAGTTGCCAAACTGCCCAAAGCCATACGTATGGTTACAGTTCACATAGCCAGTTGTGTTACACCTCATCTTCTCCTTTAAGTGAAGCTAAAGAAGCTCTTGTTGTGAAAGTCCTGTGATAACCATCACCTGGTGCTGAGCTCCTGATGGTCAGCACACCTGATGGAAGGATGGAGCCCACCTGTCTGTGGCCAGGGTGCTGCTGGGATTCCCAGTGCAGTTCACTCTGAACCATGACAAAGAAGGGAAATTTTTACTAACGGCTTTTAAAAAAGCAGTTGCTACCTTGCTCTTCATGTGATTGAATGCATCCAGTGCTCTTACTGGAATTACAAGGCACGGGGGCTGCAGCGAAGGAAGGGGGTGAGAGAGATGAGAAGAGGAGCTTGGGACTTGAAGGCAAGAACGTGAGTAGATGAGAAAAGGGAGAATACTGTGTGGTTTTTAATTGTAGCTTGCCTTAATTTTAGGTTGCTGCAGGACTGGATGTATTTACTAACTGTTGTAGCAAGATCACCAGCAGCCCTGGGAAAACTACTAGCGGTTTCCATGTCCTGTTGTTTATGTACTGCCTGAGATCCAAACCTGAGAGAAGTCTGGGCAAGGGTTATTTCTGTGCTTTAGGATGGATACTGGTTTATCTCTTTCTGCGAGTGTTTGGGAGAAACTGAGAGCACGAGTGTGCATTTTGGCAGCGTCGCTTTATGGCTCTTGAAAGAGCACTAACACTTTTGTAACTCGGGATGCTCTGAAAACTAAACTTTGCCCTCTTTGTTTCCACCGCCGGTCTCTGGTTTGCTGGCACAGCTCGACACTCCTTATTGCTCGGGACTTGGAGAACAAAATGTAGGAGCAGCTGCCTGTTTCCTGGTGCCAACTGGCATCGACGTGTCAGAGAAGAGAGCTCCAGGCAGCCCCTCTTCTTGCTTTTGTGCATATAGCAATGTGAGGTGCTACATTAATTGACAGAGAGATGAGCACGACAGGCTTTCATTTTGCAAAATGTTTTCTGCTTTCGTAGAAAATACATCACAGACCTTTGGCTTTTTGAAGGAGGGACTTGCCTTATGACCACTGTTTGAGGAGCAGCTTTGGGAGGCAAAGCAAAGTGACTGAATTCTCTCTGGATGAACGTTGCATAAAAGATTTGTAATCTTTGGCAATTAGAAAATTGTTGCTGAGGTTAATGGCGATATTATTTTTAACTTTGAGGGCAGGAGCAATCTCCTGCCTCCGGGATGGAATTATTTCAATCAGTGCTTTAGATGAGCACTTTCTGGGATGGTTTAAAGTGACAAACATTTAAATAATCAACCTGAATTCCCCCCTCCCCCCCTTTTTTTTTTTTTAATAAAGGCAGAACAAAAAAAACTGCATAATGCATCTACATTTGTTAGAAGTTATTGAAGGATTTGCATCTAGCACTAATTGTATGTAACATTTTAAGTCCCTGGAGGGTGAATTGATTGGAGAGAGATTTGTGGAACTTTTAAGGTTGGTTTTGTGGTGGAGGTTCTCTTAGCAAGCATCTCTTCTAGGGACCTGGACTGGGTGGCCAGGTTGTTCATGATGGGGTCACTTACTGTCTCCTCAGGCTTCAGTTATAACCTGAATTAGAGCAGGACAGACGAGAATTGGAGGTAATTCTACCTGCTCAAGCTCACCTATCACCTCTTGAAAAAGAATGCTCACAAAATGGTCAATAATTTCAAAATCCCCACTTTTTTTCCTGCTTAGGAATCTCCCCTGTTCTGTAAAAGCCCTGGTGTCTTCATCTAAACCTGCTCAAAGGCTCTGTCCTACTGCTTCTGGTAGGAGGTCATACCTTGATATTACCAGTTCAGTAACTATTTCACCTTCAGAGGCAAGCCTGTGCTGTTTCTTTTCTATTGTTTTAATTAGTTATCTTCTTAAGGTGATAGATTATATTCACAGGCTTTGAAATAGAAGTGCCTTTAGTTTTACTTTTAAATAATATGTTGCTTTTTTTTTTAAAAAAGGCAGCTTTTGTCTTAACTTAACCTGCCTCCTTGTAAAGAACAGTTCACTTGGAGTATCTCCTGGGATGTGTTGGGCTTTGCACTCCGTGCTTTTCAGTGGCCTGAATTGGAGTTTGTATATTCTGAAGTGTTCATGTAACCTTTCCAGACTGGCAGTTTGAGATAGTTCCTTGTAATCAACTATAAACAACGTGATGATGCCATGGCAGAAGAGCCAAAAGAAAGTGTATCCAGCTGCGTGCTGGAGTGAGTTGTTTCAAATGTAGGTTTTAAAAGCTTTTTTGGCAGGCGGGTTGTGCGTCTCTTATTAAGGAAAAACCTGACTCTGAAGGAAGATGAAAATCATGTTGATGAATAATATGAAAGGCTGTAACCTCAAACCTATTACAGTGAAGTGACATTTTTTTACTGGAATCTTTTGTTACTGAGTTTCCCAGCACTCCCAATTGGTGGGAGAGCTAAATACAATTTCAGTGACAAACACTGAGTTTTTCTTTAATACAAAAATGGAAAATTTAGCATTTGTTCTGTCACAGTGGCTTTAAGTCCACCTCTCTGTGCTTCTGCTTCGAAGTATTTCAGAAGTGTGTCAGGAAAACATGCCTCTCTGAACAGGTGTTTTCAGATCACTTTACAGGCTTAAATTTCTGCTTATGTCCCTTGGCTGATCTGATACAAGTCAGTTCTATAACTGCAAATAGAAGTTTATAGCCCTGTTCTCCTCCTCTCCCAGGTGCAACTGCTCCTTCTTGCTCTCCATCAGTCCCTGACATCATTAACTGTGCTCCTTCTCTTGCTGGCTGTAACACCATCGCCTACCTGCTGGGTTTTGCAGCCTTCACTTTCTTTCCTTAGAGTGGTTATCAAGAAGTAACGACACCTAAGACCCAGTGGCATGGGTGCTTGTTTCACATCAGTACCATAGATCTTAGTGGTCGCCTTTCATGCCAAAATGATGTCACTGACGTGTCACTTGTGAGCAACCCTGATTTGAAATTGGGACAAGTGCCGTGCTACTGTTTGTCGTACTGTAAATGAATTATTTCAGTGTTTGGTTGTGAACTAGAATTTGTGGCTTCAAATGTGATCTAAGTTGCAAGGCATGAGTGAGCAGCTGGCCAGCTGTTAGATGTGGGTGGTTGCTGACTGGCTTGGTGGGACGTGTCAAGGGTGAGGAATAAATCACAGCTGGTTTCTCGCTAAGCGAACTCCCAGTTGCTGATTTGGTAGCTAAAACTCAGTGCCAATGTCATGAACTCATCATGCGTGTGGCCTGTGAGTCTGGTGCTTTATCAGTTCTGGAGCTGGAGGGGGGCTGCTTGATTCTTCCAGGAGACCCACGCATGTAACCAGTTAACTGAATTGACCCCTAGAGCTTCCAGCCTTTCTTGGTGGCAGAAGCTGAACATCATCTGTGTGCTCACCTGCTTCTCTGGAAGGGGGACTTGGTATTCCCAATCTTTGCCAAGAAGAGCCTTTCTGTGTAGGGATCTAACAGAAAGACTCGAAAACTTGGCATAATTTGTCCTCTCTTGAGGAACATAAAGGAGAGAGTCACCACAAGGGATCTCTTGCTTGTGCTTTAACTGCTGCAGGTGTTGCAGCGTGGGGCAGGGCTCGCCCTTCTTGCTGATTTTCTGCTGTTGAGAGTTAAGAAAATCCCCAGAAAGGCAAAATCTTCTGGAAGCTTTTGATCCAGCAGACCAACTTCTAAGAGGCTGGGATGCAAACACAGCATCAAGGTGGAGGCTGGGAGTATGGGTAGAGTTGGGTATATGGCGAGTATGGGTAGTGTTTTCTGATGTAAATAAGGAAAGAAAAGTTAAATTAGGGAACATAGGGGGGTTTATTCTTTTAATGAAAATGCCTCGGATCATCCAGTTAAGTGGTTTTGACTTTCAAAGTTACATTAATAAAACATTTAAGAGCTCCCAATCTTCCTTGAATTCAAGTGCAGTATCACAAGAAAATTGCCCGTAGTAGTGAGGGGTGTTTCAAGGTGAAGAGGGATCAGTTGGGAACAGGAAAAGGAAATTAAATGCATTAAAATGAGAGCGGCTTGTCTGTGCTTTACCCCATCTCTGCATAGCCACAAAAGGTGAGGAATCAAGTGAACCAGATGAAGAAAGAACATGCATACCCAGCTGAACTGAGATCTTCCTGCCTAAACCAGCAGCTTAAACAACTTCATGCCCTTGGAAAGATCCTGCAGGTGTTATTTTTGTGCATCAAGAATTAGGGGAGGGGGAGGAGAGGTGATAAGTGCTCAAAAGGAGCAAATCTGTAAATATTTTGCAGGGAGAAGTAACTAGTGGTAGGAATGAGCTAATGAGCTGCCAGAGAATCCAGGTTGCTCCAGTAAGCAGTTTTCAGGATGCACCAGGAGCGTCTTCTCTACTTCAGTCACGAAGCCGGAATACCCATGAACTTATTAAAATGTCAGAGTTCAAGAGCCTGTCATCACACTGTCTTTACAGGAAGAATATGAGTCAAAACACTCCAGGCAAGCTTTTTTTAACCAGTGTATCTCTGCGGATTCCTGTGTCCCGAGGAGCAGGATGGGTTTAACTGCCTGGTGCGTACCTCGCGTGCCTGGCAGGTTCCTGGGAATCCGGGGCACGTACCTGAAAGGGGAGGTGTAAATGCAGGCTTTCTTAGCCCTGTCTCCCTCCTTCACTGGCAGAATTTATGGCATTGTGGGGTGCTATTCACAGTGTAAAAAGAGCTTGACTTCTTAATTTATCAAAGAACAGAAGCTGATCCTTAGTCCAAAGTGAGGTTTGAGGGGAAGTTTAAAGAATGAAAGCGAATCAAGTCGAGTCTTTTCCCTTCCTTTATGTACAAAACCAAAATCAATTAATTTGGTTTTTGATTTATTCTGGTAAAGATAAGAAAACAAAGGTTGAAACAAGAATTAAGAGGGATTCATATACCAAACCGACCTAGGGAAGCTGGCTTTGTTGTGCAGTTGTGAGTGGAATAATCCTGGTTCCTTCCATTGAAGGCCACCACCAGCCCTGACAGAAGCAGTGACAACATGAAAATATCCATGTGCGTGGGCAGCTGTAAAGAGAAGTTTGGGAGTTCTCTTAGTTATTTGTCAGCCTCTTTTGTTTCCAGTTGTGTTTGTAAAGCTCTTGATAGAAGAGCTGCTTGTTGTCTGGGGCAGAAGTGAAAAAGGAAAGCTGGCCGCGCTGTGAGCGAGATCTGCGGAGAGCCAGCTCTGAGTCAGGGAAAAGAGCAGCTTGTAGAGAAGCCTGAGGCTGTAATGGATTTGAGATTCATTTTAAATGTTTCATAAGAAGAGGAGAAAAAAATACTGCAATAGAATGCACAATTGTATCAATTTTTTGGAGACTAAGACATCCCTGTACCGCAGTCACCGCTGTGACTGGGCCATGTGTAAGCTTGTTGGAACTACCTTGAATACTGTGACTTGTGTAGCTGCTGCGGTACTGGGACTGAATAAAGATGTGTAAAGTCACCCTGTGTGGCTCTCCATCTTACAACAGCCACACACCAGCAACGTGCAAAGAAGCTGTTTAAAATTAGCACTTAGAACAGCGGTATAGATTATCTTCAGTATAAATATATCTTCAGCTGTCTCCACCAGACCTGCTTAACTCCTCTTCATTTTTTCCCAGCAACAAAGTTGAAATGTTTAACGGTTTCAATGAAATATTTATTAGCTGTTGTGGGATTTAATACTTGGTATTTGTGCATGAAACCAGATTGTTGTTCATTAGGATGGAATAGGGATTTCTAGCTAGTAAGAGAAGATGAAAGTGTTGGTTTAGACTCTGCTGTATGAGAGAATTGAATACGATTTACTCATTTTATGGCTATTAGATTTTGATATTTTATATACAGCTTTTTAATTACAGGCTTTAAATCCTCATATCCTGTCTTGAAAACTGACTTCCAATCTGAACGTGACAATCTGGATTTAGATAGGTTTAAAAGCATGACTGGGGAAGCTTGCAAAGTATTAGCCAGTGTTATATCTGGCTATCATCAGAGTTAGTAATGCTTCTTGTTTTTCTGGACAAGGAATTTCCCTACATACCTAATGAATTGAGAGTGGGGAGAAACATCCTGCGTGCTTGGTCATGGCACGGGCATAAACAGCGGGAGCTCAGGCTCCAAAATGTGACTCTTTCTTTTTAAGTTGAAAGCAAATAATAACCATAAAGGTTTCATACCCTGAGAGTACATTTAATAGAGGTTTACTAACAGCTGAGAGAGGTTGTCTGTAAAATGAAGCCTGTTCTTACATGTGTGTATGGTTAAGATCAGTGATGTTTTTCTTTCATCGCTTAGAGGTATTCAGCTCACTCGTGGCTGACTGTAGATGGTCAGCCTATGATCCTTGCCATGGCAATGCATGCTGAATTTAACAAAGGAGGAGATGGGAGAGAGTCTTGAAATACCTTTTTGCTCCCACTTCAGAAAGGTTGCTTAAAACTGCCTGAAAAGTGAAGTTCATAAATTTTTTAAATTTCCCATACAGTAAAACTGGTAGAATTATGTTGGCTGAATAATTCATCGCTCCCTGGTTGTAATCCTGATGCGACTGCTGCCTTTCATGCTGCAGATTAAAGTTCTCCAGACTTCTTCCGTTGCGAGGCATTCGTCTAGATGAAGTAGAAACAGAACTTTGAGGCCAAAAAAGGAAAGATTTAGCGTGTGCAAGTATATAAGGAAAGGGATGGGGAAAAGCAAAAAGAGGTTTAAGAACCTCAGCGTTGTGCAGCTGTACCAAATTCATTTCTGCTTTTTGTTAGGATGTCCAGGACTAATAGTTTGTCCTCTTGTGGTTCTCCCAGATGGTGTTTTCAGCCTTTGTTTGGCTGACAGAAGATGGCTGGAATGACAACAATTTCTTGCGTCAGGGGAACGCCTTGGGTGGACAGAGGTCTTGCTCTGCAGGAACTTGTTCAAAGACTGTTGAACTAATGTGTGCTAATATAGGGAAACAAGGCTATGAAATGTGTGTGAAGTATGAGAACACCCAATTAACAAAGTTTTGTTCCATGTTAATTCCATATTATTCCGTTGTATTGGCACTTGTGTGCCAGCTGGACTAGGGCAGGGATCGTCCCTCTGTACTCAGTATTGGTGAGGCAGCACCTTGAATAGGGGGTTCAGTGTTGGGCCCCTCACTCCCAGCAGGACATTGAGGGGCTGGAGCGTGGCCAGAGAAGGGCAACGGAGCTGGGGAAGGGGC
>JANHFX010024748.1:22077-35869 GCA_027560015.1 Chloroceryle amazona
TTCTTTATGTGTGGCTGCTGAAATGTTCTTATGATATGCAAATATATAAATATATAAAAAAATATAAATTGGGTTTTGATCTTCCGTGGTAGAAAACCCAAGGTTTGTATCATGAGCTGCTCAGCTATGTGGAACTCGTCCATAATGCGTGACTTTTACATTAGCACAAGATCACCTTGCCCATGAACCATCCTGTCCCAGGCTCCCTTCCTCCTCTGTCACAGCGAGGAAGGGCAGCCCTTATTCCTCCTGTTTTCCCAGCAGCAGAAGAGACAGATCTCCTCCAAGCTGTTACCTCTCCTGGTGCTCTCCTCTCCTGTGCTTCCCACATCCCCTGCCTGCCTCAGCACTTCTCCTGGCTGCTGAAAATGAAAGGAGAGCATCCCTTTATTGATACTGTTTACGGCACTTCGCAGTCTAAAATGCAGTGGCGCAGCGATGACACTTTATAGTCAGCAAAACTCTGCCCTTGGGTAGTAGGAATAGTGTCATTTTATATTCAGATTAATCCGGTTGACAGCTTCCCACTGGAATGGGAGCTGCTGATCAACACGCTCCCGATAGGAAGGTAGGAGTAAATTATTGAGATTTTAAAGTTTATAAAAAGTGGTGTAAAGAAGCGCCACGTTTTTATTTTCCTTTCTCTTGGCAAATCATCAGCCCTCTGCTGTCAGCAATTATGGTGGTGGTTGTCACTGAAAATGCAGCGTGCTTGTCTGTGCCCTAGTGACTAAGTGATACCAGTTTGAACCAGGTCTCTCTCTGCTCCTAAAATGTTTTTCATGAGGCAAAAAAAGCAGCTGGAACCCTGCAAATGGTAAGCTGAAGAAAGAACTGAGCAGCTTGGCTGGAGCCTGGGGTTCTGCAGAAAGCTACGTCTCCTATTTTGGAGCGAGCGTCAATTCAGCAGCATTTCTCCAAAACTTGTAGTCCTCTTGGCACCTCTTGTCAGCACCGGGACTATTCAAGGAGCGGTTTTGAAGCGTTTCAGCCTGTGTGTGCACATATTTCATGCCTTCCAAGTTCCTGTACTGCTTGTCCTGGTTGAAGTACAGCCGGGTTGTGTTACGATACGTAACATCCCTCATTTGCCTTTGGATCGCTTTGCCAGGAGGGAACTTGTTTGTGCAGTGAAGCGTTGGCTTTGGTTGGCTCTCTGTGCTAAACGGACACTTCACAAGTGTTGCTTTGGCTGATAAGAGGATATAGGTAAAAGCCACACGCCTTGGGGGGTGAGTTTGCGGTAATTCTGGGGGGATTTGGGTTGTACAAGCTGATAAGGGACGGTGTGAAGGGTGTCTCTGCAGTTTATCCATCCGGGTGGCGTTGCTTTTTGCCAAAGTCATTGGTCGTGTTTTCCAGCCCGCGGCTCGAGATGCCGTACCCGTGTCAATAATTAGCATAAAGCCAAGGCCCAAGATGATGAAGCTGATTTAATTTCTACGCATACCTTGAAGAGTGGGATAATAAAACCCAGTGCCAGGCATGCCCTGATAAAGAATTCATTAAAACATATCATATTAAGAATGGGGATTTGCTGTGGAGGTGACTTTGTATACCCAAGATTTGTCATTTTTATCTGCAACGTATCAACTTCAGCAACCGTTTGGAAGCTGTTATTTTGGTTTTGCAGTAATAATGTGGCACGGGCTCGGTGAATGTACTGGTGTAGATTAAAGCCTATCAGAACATAATGTTTCTCTTGGTCCCATCAAAGACATGTGTGGTGCAGACATAAATATTGACAGGACCTACGTCCCTGCAAAACAAAACGCAGCAAAGAAAATTGGCATTCTCAAAGTGATTCTAGCAACAGTTAAGAATGAATGTTATCTTGGGATAACAAATCATCTTCTCTGTGCCATTTCCAGGCTTCAGATTTGCATCAGCCTGCAACGCCGACAGAACAGCAAACCTCCAAAAAACACCCCAACCCCTGCTCCTAATTTACCCAAACAAATCAGCTCCTCTTTACTACTCCTGTAGTGTCAAAAACAACAAAGCGAGCTCTTTGGGGCTCTCGCAGGAACAAAGAGAATCTTCCCGTGCCTCCCGCTGCAGCTTTTCTGGGAATGGCTCTGCATCATTTATCTGTTCTCTGCTATCACTTCGTAGTTTAAAGAGATGACAGCTTTTGAAAGATACATTTTGTTGCAATGCGTGTAAAGGAAGAACTCGTGTGGTACTTGCCTAGCATATAGACACTGACTATATTATTTATATACGTGCTATGTATAGAAAGTGCATGTATCTATTATAGGATATGTTGGTTGTACTGATGTGAGGTTAGCTGCAATGTTCAGAGTACTGCTTTAAATTGCTGGTCCTGGCTGAAATGCTCCAAGCCGCTCTTCTGGTGTTTCTGGTGGAATGAATGCATGTCAGAGCTCCTTCGCTGGCACTGAGGGGTGATGTGTGACCATCAGAAGCAAACAGGTCACTTCAGAGCCCAGTACGCAGGAACCTGCCTGTGGCCTGTGTCTCCAAAGGCCACTGTTGGTGCTCGTGCACGAATCGATGGAAGAATCCCACGGTCGGGGCAGGAAGCTCCTGAAGCAGCAGCTTCAGCTCTGCTGCTCATGCATCTCTTTAACCTCTTTTGGTATTTCTGGAGCAGCATTTCCTGGATGCAGTAGGGATAGTCAGAGGGGGCTACCAGAGGCATTGCTGAATCCACAATTATTCATGCTTGGAACTACAGCTCATCGGACTTTTTGTTCCACTTTTCACTTGCTCCTCCTTTGGAGGGATTTTATAGAAGGAAGATTTTCATCACTGGTCTTTCAATGCTGCATTGCAAAAGTAGGGCTGGAGAAGTAACAGGCAGCTGTAGTAGTTTTAAGTGTGGCAAGAGGTGCAAAGTTGTTCTTGTCTTACTGAAATGCCTTAATGTGGGTCTGCCTTAATCTAGGAAATCCATGTTTGTGCAGCAGCTGTACTGCAGGGACCACTACACAGAGACAAAAAAAAACCAACTGAAAAAAACCCAGAATAGGCTTTAGAAGACCAGTACACAATTTTACCCTTTACTCTGATGTGTAAATTGATTTCATTGTAGCTAACAAAGGGTGACAGCGTGACCGGGAGGCAACTGAAGCTTCTTTTTGCGTGAAGGATCTCTGGAGTGGAAACAAATCTTGCAGATTTTTAAAAATAACTCTGTATGTCGGCAGCAGGCAAAATAAGAGTTCCATGGGCGATTGATTCTCTGCTCTGCCCGGGCAGTGCTTTACAGGAGTATCCCCAGCATAGCCTTTGGTCTCTATAGTTTATTCATATTTAGAAATATCACTTCTGCATTCAAAATACTCAATTCTGTATTCATACAGGGTTTGCATTCGCAGCTGAAGCAAAAATTACATCTGAAATTCAAATCGGAACGCTGTTAGAGCATCCTTCAGTTCCTTGCTACAGCTTCCCTTCTCTTTCTGAAATGTATTTGTTAAATATTTACGCCGTTGTAAATTTAGGGAGAAAAAACTCGACACACGAGCCAAACGTCAGCAGTAGTTTGGCCACTTTAGCTTTTGTCAAGAATAAAACCCCTCCATGATTAACAGTTTTTATGCTCAATAAACTGTGCGACTGCTCCGGGATATGTGTGCGCACAAAGGCAGCCAGGGTAGGAAAATGCTATTTCATCTACTCTTGCCCTTCAAATATTTTAAGGGTGTTTCTAAAAGCACACACTCAAGCAGCATTAAAAGAACATTCTTAAGGCTTGAATCCCCTAAATTAAAAAATGCTGGGGTTGAGTTTCCCATCCAAGGGGTGTGTGCCCCGTTCCCCCACACACGCTCAGTTTCTGTGCTATTCATGCTGTTAGCTGGAGCTTTGATCTCTTTGGTTGGTTGGTTGGTTTTTATCCCAGCAGCAGTTTAAGGTACAAGGTGAAGCTAATTCTGCATTAACAGCTGAAAAAAAAAAATTCTCTGATGAAATTAAAATGCAGGGTTGTGATTTCATCTTCAGCTCTGTACTCCCGAGGGAGACTTTTTAAAGTGACCTCTCTGTTGAAGGCAGGAGGTTGGGTGGCCTAGGACAGTGATGGGACAGCGCTGTGCCCTGGCCCTTCTGAGAGGAAATCTCTTAAGTTAAACACTTGCCCTTTACAAGTCACAATAAAGTCCCTATTTTGCCCAGGGTTGAGCCTGGAGGTACACTAGTGAGTAAACAGCCTATAGTAAGTGATAATACCACATGCCAAGCAGGTTGTATTTTACTTTCCATACTTGTAGTGATTCAACTTCTGTTCCCTCTGGTACATAGAAGTAGTTCTGGGTTGGATGTAAACAATAGTTACACCGCTGGTGTTTCTCTTCTATAATAACCCATATTTAATGAAGCGGAGAATAACTACTAAGTACCAACTGTTTGTAGATCTGCCTGCTGGAAGCAGAAGGAGGTGTAATGGCTTTTGAGCCCATTAGTGCCGTCACTCCTGTGATTAGGCAGGAGCTGGGCAGAGCTGTTGATAACGTGACCAGAATCGCTACCTGCATTGTCATCACCAACCGTGTGTCTCCTCTGCTCTGAAGAGCCTCAAGTCCAAACTTGACTTCAGCTCTTCCTCGAGATTTTAGTCTTTTAACTCGCAACCCCGCCTCCCAGAACTCAAAAGTCTATTTCCCCTAAGCAAGCCAGGGCTTCTAATAAATTCCAAATCCCTTTTTCTGCAGTCAGTTCATTAAATTTTAACTTGTGCAGTCTTTTTCTAGAAGGGCTTTGAGCAGGATTTTCCCTTTGCTGGGATAAACTCCATTTCTCTGTCATTGCTGTGGCTTGTGGTATATTGAAGAATGATGTTACACGGGTTCTAAAACAGGCAAATACCATTGTATTTATTTGATTAACCTCTGAACTTTCTCATCTTAAAAATACCTCCAAACATCAGACCGTGAAGCAGACAGCTTTTTTTTGGTTTGTTTTATGGCCACGGTTTGACTGTAATTTACGTCATTTGTCATCTTCTGTAATTATTTTTCCAACGCTGCATCTACCGCAGAGACAATACGTGAATCTCAATAAGCTGTGAAAGGCTCTTCATGAGGGGAATAACAATTTCGACGTGTGGAGGTAGTTACTTGCATTCATTCATTTGGAAATCCAAGTTTCTTTATCCCTCTTATTTTCACCCTTTAATATTAATACTGTTGTGGCTTTTCCCCAGGCGCTGCCACGGCGGACGCGAGTTCTGCAGGCGGCCGTTACTCAGGGAGCAGTTGCTTTCTGTTAGCCTGAATTAGCTAAACTGCTTTAAAATAACAAGGAAATGATTTAAGTTGCTAACCTGACCTGGAAGCTGCTTTGCCTCTCATCCCAGGCATTATAACTGAAGGAGTAACCTTTTTAACCAGTGCATGGAACCAGAAGTAAGCTAAGAGCCTGCTCAGTAATAAAACACCGGTAGTAGGACTTTAGTCTCAAGTATTGGCTACTACTGGTCATTTTGTAATGGGATCTTTGATAATTTCCCGCTCAGCTTGCCATGACCGTACTGGTTATGCTTTTATCCTCTTGAATTCCCTGAAGCTTTTTGCTGTAGAACTTGGACAGGACCCAGTTATCAGACCTTCTCATAAGTGCTTTTCATTTTCTTTGTTGTGTCCTTTTGGTTGCAGCCTGGATGGCTTTTACACAGCCAGAAAGTCAGTAAATATGGTGTTTACATCAAGCCTCTTGCTCCAGCCTTCTGAAAATCTGAAGGGTCCCATGTCCCCTTGTTTGCAGGATGCTAAAAGCTCCACATTCACCTTCAGCGTCACAGCTGATGCCCTGTCGTCCTCCACCAGATCTCCAGACCTGCACATCCCCTGCAGCAGCTGCAGAACCTTGAGGCTTTGTGCAAGCCAGCGAGATCTTTCCTCTCTGGTTTGAACCCCCCTTTTTCTCCTGCTGGTTTTGAAGGCCCCGCCGTGCAGAGTTCTGTCTGGAGGACTGTGTCCTTCTTGTAGCTGAACATCAGCTAGCGTTCCTTAGACATCATCCAGCCCTGCTGCTCAGCCAGGTTGTTCTTACATCTCCTCCTTTCATTTTTTCTTTGTTGGCTGTTCAAGTGCAGTGAGTTAACCGGCTGTGCCTTTATCTGTTCTATGCAGTGACCTTCCGAACTGCACCGGATGACTTTTTCCTCACTTGCTCATCAATCATTTCCTATTCTTTTATCAGATTTTTTTTTTTTTCTCCTCCACTTTTTTTTCCTAGCGCGGTGCTTTATTTTACAGCTGTCAGCAGTTATTTGAAGTACACCGATGTCACTACCCCTGAAATCCTTCCAGTTTGTGAGATAACTGTTTCTTAACGCCTGCTGAGCTCTTCATATGCATGTGTCTATACATAGCTGTAGCTCCCCCATTCACCATCTCCAGTTCTGCTTCCTTATTTAGGAGAAATGTGACAATTGGACTAGCACTGGCCTACTGAACTTTTTGGTTTATATTTGGGCTTTGCTGCTCTTTCCTCTGGGCGGATGATAGCTGGGGTACTCTCTCTCTGCACTCTCCCAGTCCTTTCCCACTGAGATTCATGGAATAAATACATGATGTCTTCTTATGCTGCTCTCTGTAAAGAGTATTTTCCACATCTCGCACCACTTCAGACCCTTTGGGCAAACTCGCTTTGCTGTGTTTCTTTCTTCACATTTTCTTCCACATCCTCGAGGTTGCACTGAAAAGAAAATAAAGAGGGCTTGAATATACTGGTCACTTCAGTTGATTTTTGTAGAATGGGCTGGGTTGGAAAGGATCTTAAAGGTCCTTTTCCTTTATGTCACTTTTATTTCATGCTCTATATTGGACATTGTAAGTGTGTAACATACAATGCAATTAAGAAATAATATAGTTTATTAAAACACCCAAAGAAGTTCAGTATTCTGGGTGTACTTAGTAAATTAGCATCTTGAAAAGAGCAGGGCAGGGTTTCAGTCCAGCTAATACTCATTTGGAGGCTTTCTTGGACAAAACCGACATGAGCAATGATGATGAAAAATGTGAAGCATTACAAATTTGCCTGTGGCTAGATAGAGAAACAGGAGGACTCTTCCTGAAAGCTGGCAAGCCCCCTCCTAGTAAATATTATTATTAGAGAGCACTGTTCATTGTGGGATATTTGGATTCAGTGGCAAGGGAAACGAAGCTGGAAAGAATTATTTCTTAGAGCTCGCAGAGCTGTTGTATGAGGAGCAATAGGGATAACGTGGGGTTTAGTAACACAGCCCTTTCAGTGGCTCAGTCATAAGAAAAGGCAACGAAGAACTTTTCCATGCAGTGATACAACACCCGATTGATATTCGCCACGGCTGTCTTAGGGAATGGGGAATGCTTTCAAAATTCTTTCAGAGAGAAATAAACAGGATGGGAGGTTTAAAACAAAACAACCAAACCAAATTTGCTTATTTCCCTGCTTGGCAGCCTGAGATGCTCTTCATCAGAAGGTATCTTAAATTGTCAGGAGAGGCCAAGCTGAGCAGGAGGAGGGCAAGAAGGAGGAAGATGAAGTTTGTGAAACTAATTAATGTGTAGCATGTGAAGTTATTTTCCATGGGTTATGCAGATTTAGAATTCGCTCTTTGCACATATGGTGGATTTTTTTTTCCCTGCTTGTTTTGGCTGTCAATTTTATAGCTGTGTTGAGATAATTAAGATAAGAGCCATGAGCCCATAGTGCCCTGGCTGGCAGTGACATTGATACTACCAATGGGCAGAGTAAGAGCTCAAGGGACAGCAGTGGGTTCACTGGTCCTCTGGCATTGGGTTGCCAGAGGATTAGCCCACTACCAGGTCACTCCTGTGGCTGAAGATCTCATGTTAATCCTTCATGTTTCCAGCTTTCAGCCTGCTCAGTCGGCCGATCCAAGCATGGTCCTTGGCCACTTTTACTGCTGGATGTAATGTAAGTGACACAGGAAGGTGTGCCTGGTGGTGGGAGAGAGCAGGACTGTCCCTTTTGATAACTCACTGCTGAATCAAGCTTGTCTTGCATCCACGTAGGAAAGAACCACGGCGCAGAAGCATTTCTGCTGCCATGGGGCCTTCCTTGGAGCTGGGGTTTCATCAGTGGAGAGCACACTCCAGTCTTCCCACACCCCTTCTTCTCCCAAACCACCTGCATTTTTAAGAGGTTCTTGGGTTTGCAATCATTTGTAGCTCATTCTTTTCCAATCTTATATAAACATTGCTTTTTTTAGTGCATGCAGCACATGCTTCCCAAGGCCCCAGCCGTGGCTCTGCGTGCTTGTAGACCATTGATGTCAAGTGGGACTCAGAAAACCTACCCGAGGGTGGATTTTGGATCAAGGATGTTTTTTTTTCCCTCGGTCATGGGTTGGATGCTATTCCAACTTTAATTCTGGCAGCTACCACAAAAATGAATGTGTTTTGAGCATCAGGCAATGCTGTTTGTTCCAGGATAAAATAATTCCAGTTTCCTCTACAAAACATACAAACATCCCATCTGCTTTCGGTGATGAACTCTACTTCCAAAAAAGGTCTCTTAAGATAATATGAAAAAGGATACATCAAAGAGGAACCTTGCAAAAAAATTTCCTCCCATCACCTAAAATAAACATGCAAACAAAGCTCTGGATTGGATGTTGGCATTAATGATGGTTTTGTGTTGCTTCCTTGTTGACACAGGATCTGTAAACTCAGGGTTGGTTTTACCTGTTTATAAAGCATTTTCTGTTCCAGCTGTTTAAATACAGGGGGTTCATTAGGAGTTAGGAATGATATTTAAGGTCGACTGACTGGCTGCTTTCCTCAGCTCTACATCTACCTACTGCAGACTGTGAAAGAATGAATCTAAATTAAGCTGCCCATAATTATTACACTGTCCCCTGGAATGTGATGCCTTCAGGAACAGGATTTTCCAAACGCTTTATTTAGAAGCTATATGTAAATGACCCCCCCAAATTGTTGGGTTTATTTGTTTATTGTGTTCTCTGCAGGACAATGAGATGGTTTCCTCCATTTATTAAGGTTTAGGAAGGTGTCAGGTATTTTATTCTGCTCTGTAGTTGGCCATAATCAGTGTTCCTCCGATTACATGACTTTTTTAATGATGGCCTCTGTATTTTTTTACCAGGAAACTTTTGTGCAGCCAGCGACTATGATTTAATTACACATCCTTGGTTTTGTCTTTCTCTAACCCTCTTGAGCTCTTTAATTCCTTAGAATGAGGCAAACCAGCAGTAAAGCTCAAAGCAGGGTTTTATGCTGCGACACAGAATGTGCCACCCAGCCTTCAGGTGGGCCAAAATACTCTGTTTGAAAATCCAGGATAATTCCTTGAAGTCTTTATTCCAGTCAGAAAAGGCAGTGGGATCAGCACAAAATAGATTTTATTTATGCCAGACACACAAAGTTGAGACTTTCTTTTGGAGATACACTGCAGCTGTGACTTTAGCAGAGATTTAGGCCTGAAAACGGGAAGTCTTTGGTTTTTTTTTTTTCCAGTTACCCATTCCTTGGGAAAATCCCTTTGTAGTTTCTTCGTTGCCTTGTTTGTTCACTGCAGCGGAACAGGGCGATGACCAAGGATATGAAATTATCTCTGCATATTAACCCAGAATGCAGTTGTACAATTTTCTAGCTGTTTGCTTGCTCATTTGCAGAGTTTCCACTGATGGGCTCTGTGGGGACACTGGTTTGGGACACTCATTGCACCAGGAGAAACCTCTCTCCTTCCCTCTCTCTGTTTCCCAGGATGCAGGGACTTTAGATGCCAAGCCAGAGCAGGATTCGCCTGCACTGGGTTCCCCTGGGTCACCCATGACTGCCAGAGTTTATGGAGAGGTGCCACAAAACACGAGCAGGTTCACCAAAGTTACAGAAGTAATTAAGGGGAAACTTCTACTTCTTTATGGCTGTAACATTTGGGATTTTATTAAAAATTCAAAATGTCCAATATAACAAATATTTTTATGCTTGGCACCTTTAATGAAGACAGCCCCAGGACTGCTGGAGAGCCAAACCTTCAAGATGTAATTTACTCTGAATTCCTTGCATTTATACCTCAAGCCATTTTCTAGAGGAATATGCAGATAAAGTTGCACAGAAATAATTTATTAGGTCCCTTTCAAAGCTCAAGTGTTAGTCCTTTTAGGAAGAAACTGCCTGTTACTTTGGCAGTATCTGGTAAGAGAAGAACCGAGCCCAGATTTTCCTTGTAATTGATTTCATTACAAAAATACAGGATGCTAAACCACCGAGAGCCATTGTTTGAATGCCCGGGTTTCTAATTTGAAGTGAAAATCAGTTCTGTGTTTTATTTTACCTGATGCCTGTGATCCACAGCGCTGAGAATCACAGCTAAAAGCTGCCACTGATAAAAAAGCACAGGAATCAGCAATGAAAAGCCAGAAAATGCCCATTGTGTCCTGAGCAAGAACCTGGAGTTCAGTCAGGGGACTGTTTCTGACTCCCACCAAACTCACCCTTGTCTTCCACCTACCAGTAGCAGCCTTTTCTACCGAGCACACCTTGTGATGCCTATAAAGCACCTTCCGAAATGATGCTAAGAGTTTACCTGAATGTGGTACTTGAAAAGTGTTTTGTTTTCAGCTATTGTTCTATTTATTGTGTGCATGTTCAGTATAATCTTTAGTGTATTGTATAGTCCTTGCCACTGAAAATATAGACAGTAGATGTTAATACTGAAAACCTCTTGCTATGCAAAAAATGCACAGTGGGAACACGAGGTTGAGTAACACAGTGCCTGGGCTGTGTTGGAAAGTTGAGCCCATAAATTCTAAGTTGTTAAAGAATTTAAGGAGAATAAAACGAGATGCTTTTAAAAAGGATGGAAATAAGATGAGATGGGAAGAAATAAAAGGGGGAGAGCTGTGTAAAGAGACCAAGGGCAAAAGCCTGGCCATGAGGAGTAAAAATAGCAGGATAAAGATCGTACTGCTACCAAAAAATAGCCCGTAGTGCTTCGTGTGCATGTGAAACTTGAATAGTGACCAAAATAACCTTTGTGGAGGAGAAATCGGAGATATTTGCTTAGAAGCTCTTCTGCAGAACACCTATGTATGGATGTAGGTGATGAACTATCTCCTGGTGAAATAGCTTTTTACCCAGTCCAGCCAAATTCCTTTTTGTTTCTTTATTGCTTTAATTGCTGGGATTACAGATTTCACTTTCAGGTAGTTTAATCTGCAGCTCTTTACAAAGATAATCTCTCCTAATTGTACCTAATGTAAACATTCATTCCGTACTGTTGCGTTCGAATTCATTCACCCCCTTTGATTTCTTCCTTCTTTCCAGGCGGTAGAGTTTATTGTAAAACTTGGAAAACCAGATTTTGTTAAACCAGAATCTTTTTCTAAGTGTTGGGAAATGTCAAGCATTTTATCATCATTTCCTACAGTTGTCACTCGTCCAAATTTGATTTACCAGTTCTCTGAAATGCTCCTGTTGAAAATACTACAGCTACACGTAAAGGAAAGGGAGTTTATGGATTCAGGAATTGAGATAAGACGTTCAGAAATAGCCCTGATTACGTTTTCTTGGGCTTTATGCTTATGTATTTTCTTCTGAGCCTCTGAGGTGGGAAATGAAATGAAATGTTCTCTTAAAGCAGCACTTTTGCCTACAAAAGCAACACGTGCATTTGGTTTAGCTCATCAGATCCATTTGCTCTCGGATTCATCCATTTTCATTCTAGGCTATTTCTGGGTTTAGATATAAGTATCTGTAGCTCTTTAAGGTAAGGCTCATTCTCAGAATTTATTTTGCAGGGGATTTTCTCCTTTCTATAATGGGATAGATTAAAAATAGCCAAGATTCAATCAAAAGGCCAAGCAGGGCCAACTAATCTGGTTTTGAACTCCTGAGCTGGCACATAGACCGAGCGAGGGATTGGCGCTGGGCTTTTTATGTTGCTTTGCTGCTGGCAAAGCTACCTTGAACTGTGAGTTCTTTTCTGAGTGAAGTCCAGCTTAGTGCTCTTATCACTACTCATCCCAACCAAATAAGCTTTTCTCAGAAAACAGGGAATCGATAAACTCTTAAGTTTATGTAGTGAGTTAATACCTGTCAGGGCACTGAATCATGCCAGAACCTGGGGATTTGCCTGCAGAAAGCCTCCCAGAAGTTGGTGACGCTCTTAGCAGCAGCATTAATTCCCAGATCTATGAATTTTGCTCTCTTGGGGGAAATGGGGCGATGTTCTGTGTGTAACTCTAGCCTGGCACATCGATCTTTGGCTGCCCACCTTGCTGAAAGGCACCGTGGAGAAGTCAGGCGTGTCCGCACTGAGGTAATTGATAATGTTCCCTGACTTACCAAGGGCCTCCAGCACCTCTGTCTTCCTTTAACTTCTTCATCAAATCTGTCTTTAAAGGTACCCCTGAAAATTTATCTTCTCTGTAACAAGCTTTTTAGTGGTTGCCTTCCCTTTTGTCTGCCCTTTTCCACCCTGCGTGTACCTTCTCCCAGAGTAATCTCATTCTTTGGCTGCAGCACTGGTACCAGTATGTCAGCTCCCAAATCGGTTTCTCCGTCTTCTACACCCTACATGTCTGCCAAGTTTTTTTTCCCCTGACGTTTCCTGTTGGTATTTTATTCTTCTCTATTTAGATTAGTTTCTGTCACACCCACAACATTCCCAAATCCTGTTTTATCTTTTTTCTCAGTGTTGGCACCGTTTCTTTCAACCGTACTCACGACACTGGGATTCTTTCAGCTGTTGTTTTCTCCTCCTCTGTTTGTATCCCAATGTCGGTCGCCAAGAAACAGCCCGCTTTTTGGTGCAGAAAGCCTTGACTCCAGAGGTTTCCTGCTCTAAATTATTTCCTCCCATCTTTGTCCTGATCTGTCGAGACACTTCAAGTAGTGTATTTTTCCACTCTGCTTTTCTCTTTTGGTTTCACCACGGTTCATCCCTTTCATGTGTTCTGCTCAAAGCAGAGACTTGACGGTGGCGTTGGCAGAGAGGTGGGAATGCCTTGGCCTTCTGAAAGGCTGGAAATGAAGCCAGATGGCAGCTGAAAGGTGATCTGAGCCTTGAGATCATGAAATAGGAAGGAACATCTTAACCTGGGTGGGTTTAAAAACATCTTTGGATGGCGTGCTGGAAGAATGGAGAATGTTTAGATGTGGTTTGCTTCTCAAGCGGAGTAAACAGAGCCAAGCCGGAGATAACACCTTGGATACATCCTTCTTAGAATAATACTGGAGTTCTCCTGGGTTCTCCCGGGATAAGAGGGTGAGGGGAGGACCTGGGGGAGAAGATTAAGAGCTATTTTTTCATGGCTTTATTTGGCACTGCTGTGTGAATATCCCCAGGTAAATGTTAAGGCTGCCTGATTTGGATTTTAGATCAGAAAGCTCTGGAGAGTCGGGGTAGGTCGGCAAGTTGTCAGCAGAAAGATTGCAGCTGATTTGGTTTCTGGGACTGGGACTCAGCCATGAGCCTTGCCTGGGACAACCATTATGAAACTCTTGTGGAAAATAATAGATGGGATGGGAATGATTCTGCGAAAAAGATCCAGATGCAATAATTAGCAACAGGGGGAAAAAGAAAAAAAAAAAAAAGAAGAGTGACATTGGATTTCAAGAAAGCAATACTGTCAGCATCTGGAACTAGATCGGGTGCTCAGAGCCTCGTCCAGCCTGACCTTGATCACTTCCAATGAATGAGAATCATTTTGGTTGGAAGAGAGCTTTAAGATCATTGAGTCCAACTGTTCCCCCAGCACTGCCTGGCCACCACTAACCCCTGGCCCTCAGCACCACAGCTTGGAAACCCCTCCAGGGGTCACGGGGACTCCACCCCTGCCCTGGGCAGCCTG